>JAOTQR010112859.1:0-25592 GCA_025774065.1 Solanum ossicruentum | reverse complement strand
TTCATGCCAAATGATACGAAATCAAGTAGCCTTACATACCTCATTGTATGACCTCATTACTACCTTGGAGTGGCTGCGTTTTCCCCTAAATACTTATCTACACTGCTTTAGGAAATAAGACTAGTATTAGCAGTGACAAAATATTTCTTAGCAGCCCAATACCATAAAACTAACATCCATGCAACAAACGTTTAATTAGCGACGCAGGAATATTTCTTCATCCTTTTCACTTATAATTTGTATTTTCTAACAACCATTCTTATGAAGATGTCATATACATTTTATTTCAGACTCTTAATAGTCCTAGAATAGCCCATAAGACACAACACAAAATAATTCTTCACAACATACAAACAAGCGACACAACATTACATCCTTTCCCCACACTTTGACATCAACAATCCCGAATCGGTCTTAATTTTACCTAAAATGTTTCCAATATTTTTACCACATAAAACCAGTAGTAAAATAGTCCACATATATTCCCAAAGCAGGTTAACGTCGTGTAACAACATATTACAATTTTCAGCTTCCAAATTTCTTTTAAGAGTAAAATTATGACATCGTAAAACAACTCATCTTTGTGGACTATAAAAGTGGTGCAGTAGCTTAATTACCTGACTAATAACCTATAACATGTTAAAACATAAGTCTTACATAATTCAGCCAACCAATTAAGATAAAAATCTCTTGAACAACAAGAAATGTTCAGGACAATACTTAGGACACATGCTGTCCAGAATTTCTAGCATAACATAATAGCATATACTTCTTGTTTTTCATGAAGAACCCATACTAAATACACAATTATAATTGCTTTCTTTTACCATAAAGATTCAGATCTTCCTTGAAGAGCCTTAGAGGATTGTATTTTCTGCTTGGTAAAGTGAAATAGGTAGAAAACAAGAGTGTTTTGGAAAGCTGAAATATTGTTCAAATGCAATTCCTTTAGAGGCTGCATTTGATCCGTTTTTAGAGACTTTCTTGGCTAGCTTTATTTTTAAATTTTGACCCTATATTGCCACCTATCAATACACTTGTGATATAGTAGCTGGTCAGCTTGGTAAAGTGGAATAAAGAGTAGATAAGTGTCTTTTGAAAATACTGCACACTTCTTTGAAAAACTGAAAACTTATTTGAATTGGCAATGACTAGAGGGCTGCCATTATGCAGTTTTTAAGGACTTATTTGAAAATATTTCTCCTGACATTTTGCCAACACATGTACAACTATTAATACACTTGTTATTCAGCAGCTTGTCCCTCATAATTGGGCTTAGAATGGGTGACACATTTGATGGTCCTTTGCTGCCCATTTTCCATCTTTCTTCTTACTTATGTTTGGGCCTAATTTAGCAAAGACATTGTGATGTATTTGAGCCCCTTTTAACATCCTTCTTGGACTGAACATATAGTCCATTTATGATGCTAAAACTTGTGCTAAGTTACACCCTTAATAGAGACTTTATTCATAATCAAACTTGGACAAATTCGACATCGGGCCTCGTCTCCGTTTAGTTAGCAAATTTAAGCTAAGCAAGTAGGTGACTTTCCTACTAAGTAATTAATTCATACAAGAATCTCAATTATTTTACTTTGTTCAGGGTAGTTACCTCCTTAAATTAACATAAAACATATAAACATTCAACCAACTTAAGCGTTAGAAACACATATCACCCATTAACACGAAACTCAAGCACTTGTTTAACAATTGGCGCTAATTTAACCAAACCATATCATATTTCACTAAATAGCATTAGTACATGAAAAATGTGGGGTGTTACATCCTTCCCCCTTTAGGAACATTCGTCCTCGAATGTTGACACAATTGGATAGCTTAACCATGTATAAACCTTTATTTAAACAATCTTTTGACAACATAATAAATATTCAATCATACGTACCTGTTATTGTTCCAATTTTGTGTGTTGGAATTCCTCTCTAGTTTCAAATAAGTGAGGGTATTTTGATCTCATTGCATCCTCGGCCTCCCATGTTATTTCTTCTGCTTGCCGGTTTCTCCAAGGTACCTTTACTGAAGCTATTTCTTTATTTCTTAGCTTCTTCACTTGATGATCTAGAATAGCAATAGGTAACTCTTCATAGGTGAGATCTTTTGTAACCTGCACATCCTCAATAGGAGTGATACGGGATGGGTCACCTATGCATTTTCGAAGCATTGAGACATGGAAAACTGGATGAAACATTGAAAGCTCTTGGGGTAGCTTTAGTTCATATGCAACTTGCCTGATCTTCTTAATAATGTTATACGACCCTATGTAACGTGGGCTCAGTTTTCCTTTCTTACCAAATCTCATAACCACTTTCATTGGACACACCTTTAAAAATACCTAGTCTCCTACTGAAAATTCCAGTCCTCTTCTCCTAGCATCCGCATATGATTTGTGACGACTTTGGGATGCTTCTAGCCACCACTGTATTATCTTAACTTTTCCATAGCTTGGTGTACTAGATCGGGTCCAAGAAAGGTGGTTTCACCCACTTCAAACCATCCAATTGGAGACCTACATTTCCTTCCATACAAAGCTTTATAAGGTGCCATCTTGATGCTTGAGTGGTAGCTATTATTATAGGCAAATTTAATAAGTGGCAAGTGGTCCACACAACTACCTTTAAAATCCAATGCACAAGCTCGCAACATATCTTTAAGTGTTTTAATGGTGCGCTCTGCTTGACCATTTGTTTGAGGGTGGAAAGTTGTACTTAAATTCACTTGTGTCCCGAAACTCCTTTGGAAGGATTTCCAATACTTTGCAGTGAATTGAGCCCCTTGATCGGAGATAATGGAGATTGGGACTCCATGTAGCCTAACTATCTCTTTAAGGTATAGCTTGGCATACTCTTTAGCTGTATAATCACTCCTAATAGGTAAGCAGTGATCTAACTTTGTGAGTCTATCAACTATTACCCATATAGAGTCAAACTTCTGAATGAGCGAGGTAAACCGGTAAGAAAATCCATGTTTATCATATCCCACTTGCATGTGGGAAGCTCTATGAATTTCATATAACCTCTTGGCTTTTGATGTTCTACCTTCACTTGTTGATAATTTGGACATTGAGCCACAAATTTTGCAAGGTCCTTTTTCATGCCTCCCCACCAAAACATTCCCTTCTGGTCATGGTACATCTTAGTTGATCCTGGATGGATAGAGTATCGGGAATGATGAGCTTCTTCCATTATCCTCTTCCTTAGTCCATTAACATCAGTCACACATAATCTATTTTGATAGTAAAGTACTCCATTTTGTGTAATGTCAAATCCCTTTATTGTACCCTGACTCACCTTGTCCTTAAGTCGTCGTAAAACAGGGTCTTCGAATTACTTTGCTTTCACCCCTATAAACAATGAAGACGTTGCTGCATTATGTACAATAAATCCTTCCTTTGGAGTTTCAAGATGGACAACTCCCAAACTGGCTAGTTGTCATAGGTCCTTAGCTACTCCTTGTCTTACCGTTGCCTGGTCACTATATTCATAACTGCCTTACGACTTAGAGCATCGACTACCATATTTGCCTTTCCCGGATGGTATAATATGTCAACATCACAATCCTTTATTAGCTCCAGTAATCTCCGTTGTATTAAGTTTAGGTCTTTCTACTTAAAGATGCATTGTAGGATCTTATGATTAGTATATATATCAACGTGAACCCCATACAAATAGTGGTGCCATATTTTCAAAGCAAATACAATCGCTGCTAGCTCAAGATCATGGGTTGGATAATTTTTCTCATGTGGTCATAGCTGTCTAGATGCATAAGTAATTACCCTACCATGTTGTGTTAGTACAAACCCTAAGCCAACTCCTGAAGCATCGCAATATACTCTATACCCCTCAGATCTTTCTGGAAGTACTAGCACAGGTGCAGAAGTTAGCTTATTTTTCAGTTCCTGGAAGCTCCTTTCACAAGCATCATTCCACTGGAATTTGGTTGCCTTATGTGTTAACTTTGTTAGGGGTGAAGAAATAGAGGAAAATCCTTCAAAAAATCTCCTGTAATATCCTGCCAAACCTAGGAAGCTTCGAACTTCCGTGTCTGTCATTGGTCTTGGCCAATCTCTCACAGCCTCTATCTTTTATCTTTTGTGAATCAATCTTTATTCCTTCCTCTGATACAATATGACCCAAGAATGCTACTGATTTTAGCCAAAATTCACATTTAGAAAACTTGGCATACAACTTCGATCACGAAGAACTTGTAACACTTGTCATAAGTGCTTTACGTGGTCCTCTTCGGATCATGAGTATACTAAAATGTCATCTATAAATACTATCACGAACACAACCAAAAATGGTTTAAATACCCTAATCATCAAGTCCATAAAAACTGCTAGTGCATTTGTTAGCCCAAATGACA
The DNA here is from genome assembly GCA_025774065.1 of Solanum ossicruentum. Classification (NCBI taxonomy): domain Eukaryota; kingdom Viridiplantae; phylum Streptophyta; class Magnoliopsida; order Solanales; family Solanaceae; genus Solanum; species Solanum ossicruentum. Next base: position 21,212 of record JAOTQR010112859.1, on the reverse strand, counting down.
TAACAAGAAATTCAAGGTGACCATGGCGTGTTCTAAAAGCAGTCTTAGGTATATCTTCCTCCTTGACCCTCACTTGGTGATACCCCGATCTCAAATCAATTTTTGAAAAGAATTTGGAACCCTGTAACTGATCAAATACGTCATCAAGCCTAGGGAAGGGGTATTTATTCTTAATTATCACCCTATTCAATTGTCAATTGTCGATACACATTCTCAAGTTGCTATCCTTTTTGTGTACAAATAACACTGGTGACCCCAAGGGGATACACTAGGTCTTATAAAACCCTTCTCCAATAAGTCTTCTAATTGCTCTTTTAATTCATGCAACTCTGCAGGGGACATTCTATTTGGAGGGATGGAAATAGGTTGAGTTCCTGGAAGTAGGTCAATACCAAAATCTATTTCTCGTTCAGGAAGTAATCCTGGGAGTTCTTCAGGGAACACATAAACAAATTCATTCACTACTGGAACTGATTGAAGAGTTGGCGATTCTGCCTCTACATCCCTTACTCTAACTAAATGACATATATACCTCTTAGATATCATCTTCCTGGCCTTAAAATAAAAGATAAACTTACCCTTTGTCGCCCCAATATTCCCTTCCCATTCGAGAACTGCCTCATTTGGAAAGTGAAAGTACACTCTCTTAGTTCGGCAATCCATGGTGGCATAGCAAGCAATCCATACCCATTATAACATCAAATTCCACCATTTCTAGCTCAATAAGGTCAGCTAATGTGTCACCGTTACAAACAGTTACTACACAGTCATAATAAACCCTTCTAGCTAGGATAGATTCACCTATTGGTGTAGACACTTCAAATGATTTGTTCAATAATTTGGGTGTCCTTTTAAGCTTTCCAGCAACTAGTGGAGTGATGTGTGATAGTGTAGAACCAGGGTCAATTAATGCATATACATTACGTGAAAAGATGGACAATGTACCTATGATGAAATTAGGTGAGGTTTCTAAATTTTGCCTACTCCCCATAACATAAGTGCGATTCTGGACTTCACTAGAGCTAGCTGCCCCACTAACACCTCTACCACGACCAGTAGGTGCTTGTTGACCCCTACCTAATGGAGGAACTGATGGTGATGATGCAATAGCTGACCCAGTAGTTTGTGTTATATCACCCATACGCATCCTTGGACAATCTCTTATCTTCTGCCCTGGCGCACCACACCAATAACAGGCGTTTGTCCCAACATGACATATGCTTGAATGATTTCTTCCACATTGTTTACAAGGCTTTGTAGGGTCACTTGTTGGCCTACGAAATATCTCACTGTCCAAGCACCTTGCCCTTCACTTCTTGGACCAAACTGATTCCTTTTGGACCCCCGAAGTTGTGGTGGAGCACTGGCTGTAGAGTAGGAGGATGATTTCCTAGGTGATCTATTAGGAAACCGAGTCTTAAGCTCACCTTGGGGCGATGTAAACTGCCCTGTGGTTCTGGCCCTTGTGGCTTGCCCCCTTTCCAATTCGTGTCCTTCTTCTCTGGCTCTGATCCTCTAACTTATGTGCAAAAGCTTGCATCCTTGCTATGTCCATGCCCTTATTCAAGGAAGCAATGGTACAATCTCTCACCAGATACGTATCCAATCTATCCACATACCGATGAACTCTCTCTGCCATAGTAGCAACTACATTAAGAGAATACCTGGGCAGGGAATTAAATTGGAGACTATACTCTCTCATGCTCATATTTCCTTGGTGTAGGTTTAAGAACTGATCTGCATGGGCCTCTCAGATCTCTAATGGCAAGTAATGGTCAAGAAAGGCCTCTTTGAACTCCTTCCAAGTGGTTAGGGGATCATCTATATCTTTGGATTGCTTCCGAGCTTCATACAACAATATAGCCACACCTTTCAACCTTTATGTCGCTAGCTCGACAGCTTCTATACCATCCACATGCATAACATCTAAAGTGTACTGAATCTGATCAATAAAGTCTTGGGGATCTTCATTAGGAGTAGACCTAATGAAGGTTGGAGGATAGAAATTAAGAAATTCACGTATCCTAGTTCCAACTGCCCTATTTGAACTACCTACACCTATAACCGGACCTTCCTATCTTTGGTCTTGGCCAGTAATTGTACGAGTCAATAGTTGGACTGCATTTCTCAGATCCTGCACTATTGCGTCGATAGGTGGTTCTAGGGGAATTTCACTGCTTTCGGGTTCATCAGGAACCGGAGGGTTTAGAGATATCTGTGATAGAGACTCATCTTGAGCCTCATTTCGCTGTCTCACATGACTGGGTGTACCAGCCACCATTTCTACTGCCTTCCCTTTACCTTTGTTCTTTCTGGTTTCTGGCATATTTGTTCACTGTATAAAACAATTTAGGAGTTAAATACAATTCACCTATTATACTTAGCTATATAGCACGATCTAAAAGAATGAAAAGAAAGTAACAACTCCTAAATGTCATGTATCTCCCTTCTTATAAATGTGGTGCACAATACATCGATAATCATGACTCCACATAGACACGGCTTTGTAGACTCCCTAAGATGACCTGCTCTGATACCACTTCTGTCATGCCCCAAATCCCGCTAGAGCAGACCGGCATATGTTGCCAATAAGGCTCAAGAGAACCAACCTATATCTATACACTTTTTAGACATATTAAAAGGGACTTATATCATCGTTATACCTTTAAGAAAGTAAACAATAATAATAAGCCAAACGAAAATGCATATGGATAGGCCATTGGGGCCACGGTGTCTAAGGTACGTAACATTACCATACTTTAGTTCACATAGTCTACAAAGCCTCTAACAAGAGAAAGTATCTGCTAAGGGTCGGGACTGGCCCCACCTCGATTAACTGTATAACACAACATATAAGATATAAACACACACAAAGATCCGAAGCAACCTGGAGCTTAATAACCGCAGCTGGATACCCTGTACTCCTACTGGGGAGATCTACTAGCACCTATACCTGCAGCATGAAATGCAGGTCCCCCATAAGGGACGTCAGTACGAGATAATGTACGGAGTATGTAAGGTAGGAGATATTATGCATGTCACAATAATGCAAATGAAATTATGCACAAGTGTAGGACAAGAGACCACCTTTGATAACATTTCATGTACTTTATGTTCTTTCGATTACTTTACCTTTATTGTATAATCTGTGCACAGTTGTAACACAAATGGCCAACTGATAAGTGGTAATACTGTATCAGGATCATCCCTAGCTAGGTTCTTCCTTAACCCCTCAGGTTATCACCCATGATAGGATCGTCCCTGGCTAGGTGATTCTTCCACCCCTCTGGCTACCACCCATCAATAAACAATATACTTTATCGTTCAATTACTTTTGAGATGATTCTTTTGGTGGCACAATGTTGGAGTTTTAGGACTATGTATACAACATATGACATGTAGATAATCATACAATACAATATGGCAATGAAGAGAGTATGTTACATAAATAATAAAATGCATATGAGATGAAACAACTCGTGAACTTTATTTAGCAACAAGAACTCATGTAACTTGGTATCCACGAATGTATGTAGATTTGAAGATGACTATGTATGAAAACATATAAACATGTGAAAGAGTGGAGACACGGTTAGTATTTGTGTTAGAGTTGGTAAGTACCTTTATGCACCATGGAGGAATCTATGTTTCATGCTAAATGATACGAAATCAAGTAGCCTTACATACCTTATTGTATGACCTCGTTACTACCTTGGAGTGGCTGCGTTTTCCCCCAAATACTTATCTACACTATTTTAGGCAATAATACTAGTATTAGCAGTGACAAAACATTTCTTAGCTGCCCAATGCCATAAAACTAACATTCGGGCAGCAAATATTTAATTAGCGACGCAGGAACATTTCATCATCCTTTTCACTTATAATTGTATTTTCTAACAACCATTCTTATATAGATGTCATATACATTTTATTTCAGAATCTTAATAGTCTTACGACATCCCATAATACACAACACATAACAATTCTTCACAACATACAAACAAGCGACACAATGTAACATCCTTTACCTACACTTTGATATCAACAATCCCGAATCTCTCTTAACTTTACCTAAATTGTTTACAACTTTTTTACCATATAAACCAGTATTAAAATAGTCCAAAAATAGTCCGAAGGTAGGTTAAGGTCGTGGAACAACATACTATAATATTCAGCTTCCAAGTTTCTTTTAAAAGTAAAATTACGACGTCGTAAAACAACTCATTTTTGTGGACTGTAAACGTGGTGCAGTAGCTTAATTACATGACTAAAAACCTATAACTTGTTAAAACATAAGTCTTGTTTCATAATTCAGCCAATCAATTAAGATAAAAGTCTTTTGAACAACAAGAAGCATTCACAACAATACTTACGACACATGCTGTCCAGAATTTCCAGCATAACATAATAGCATATACTTCTTGTTTTTCATTAAGAACCCATACTAAATACACAATTATAATTTCTTACTTTTACCTTAAAGGTTTAGATCTTTCTTCAAGAGCCTTATAGGATTGTATTTTCAGCTTGTTAAAGTGAAATAGATAGAAAACAAGAGTGTTTTGGAAAGCTGAAATATTGTTCAAATTCAATGCCCTTAGGGGCTGCATTTGATCCATTTGTAGAGACTTTCTTGGCCAGATTTCTTTTTCATTTTTGACCATATATTGCCACCTATCAATACACTTGTGATATAGCAGCTGGTCAGCTTGGTTAAGTGGGAAAAAGAGTAGATAAGTGTCTTTTGAAAAAACTGCAAACTTCTTTGAAAAACTGAAAATTTGTTTGAATTGGCAATGATTAGAGGGCTGCCCTTATGCCGTTTGTAAGGACTTATTTGAACAGCTTTCTCTTGAAATTTTGCCCACACATGTACAACTATTAATACACTTGTTATTCAGCAGCTTGTCCCTTATAATTGGGCTTAAGTGGGTGACATTTAATGGACCTTGGCTGCCCATTTTTCAGCTTTCTTTTTACTTATGTTTGGGCGTAATTTAGCAAAGACATTGTGATGTCTTTGAGCCCCTTTTAATATCCCCTTCGACTGAACATATAGTACATTTATGATGCTAAAACTTGGGCTAAGGTTACACCCTTAATACAGACTTTATTCATAATCGGACTTGGAAAATTCGACGTTGGGCTCGTCTCCGTTTAGTTAGCAAATTTAATCTAAGCAAGTAGGTGACTTTCCTACTAAATTATTAAGCCATACAATCATCTCAATTATTTTACTTTATTTAGGGTCATGACCTCCTTATATTAACACAAAACATATATACATTAAACCCGCTTAAGCATTAGAAACACATATTACACATTAACACGAGAGTCAAGCACTTGTTTAACAATTGGCGCTAATTTAACCAAACCATATCATGTTTCACTAAATAGCATTAGTACATGAAATATGGGGTGTTAAAGATATGAAGGCCAAATACCCTCATTTATTCCTGCCTACTGATGATAAGAGAGTTGATGGTAAAGATTTCCTTCTAAAATACTTGAATTTCATTCCTTATGTCCTAGTTTCATTCTCCCTATGATAGACGATAGTGTTCTAGAGTCCGAGTGAGGACTGATGTAATTGGTTGACTGTTTGAATGTTTTACTTGCTGAAAGTTCTTGATTTGTTGATCATATGAGTGAGGTGAGAGCTGGTTGATTTGCATATACAAGATGGTATATGACTCGTAACGTATGTCATGACTCATAGAGAAGGTTTTGCAACAAATTTAAATAACTCCAGTTTCAGGACTACATACGAGAGGGGTTTACGAACCGTAAAATGCTTTACGACTAGTAGAGAGAGATTCATGGTAAATTTGAGTGAGTTAATTTCAGGACCCCTTTTGTTGACAAGAGGTTGTCTACGACTCGTACAACAATCAACAACTGGTAGACGGGGTCTCGTAGACTCTGATGACAGTTTTAATGAGGGGCATTTTTTCCATTCCAATGCCTACTCCATTAAGCCATTGGTCATTTTAGGCTTAGAATAAAGCCTTAGGACAAAACCTTTAAGGGTATTATTCATCTTTCTTCATTCAAGGGGTCTTGAGAGCACTAGAGGAGAAAAGAAAAAGGTAGGGTTTCCAATTCAAGGGCAAGGATCAATACAGGTTTGATTGCTCCTTCTATTTCTAGATATGTAAGGCTTACCAACGTGTTGCGAAACGATACCAGAAAGTGCTCGAAAATGTGCCTCAGAATGCCTAAAATTTTAAATTCTATATATCTAAAAATTTGTTTGTTATTTCAAAAATCTAGCTCCATTTTCTTGTTTAGGGGGTCAAAATTAGAGGGAAAAGGGTCTTACCCCGATTTTAGAGAAATCTTATCAAAAGTCAAAATTTCAAGAATGCAAATTCTAGAGGCAAAATCATGTTGCCTCCGCGATGTGCCTACGCTTATTTTTGTGCCTTTTTTAAAAAATTCGCTCCAATATTTCTAAGTCTTGGGCTTAAATGTTCCCAACTGTGAAAATACTTATACTTAGCCTTATTTTACTCTCATATCATCCTAAACCTTCCCCAATACTCACTCAAACTCTCAGAGTTATATTTCTCTCAAGATTCAAGTCCCAAAACGCACATTTGGATCTAAGGAATTCCTTAAAGCTTCAAGTCTCCATTAAAGTCTTCTTCAAGAAATTCCTCAAGGTCAGGGTATGTGGTGCTGAACCATTGGGTCCTTCCACCTGTAGTGCCTAAGCCTCCTTTTAACTTAAATTGCATGATTTAAATGTTGATTTACTTATGGCTCTTGATTATTATTAATTTCACTGCACAGTGTTTAGGGTTTGTGAAAGTATGATTGTTTAGCATGTTTTGAGCTCTAAATATTGGATGTAATGTTGGATTTGATGAAGGGTCTTGATGCATGTTACTTGAGGATGTTACAAAGTGTTGATTAATAGTTTGACATGGGATTTACTTGCATGTTTTCACTTTTGAATTGCATGATTTTACACTAGCACCACACACCCTCCAAGTGTTTGATAAAATGTCTTTTAAATGATTCTTTAAGTTTTGATGACCTATTGGTTAGGTTATGATTCAAGTGACACAATGATGATTAAGCTTTCTAAAGATCTGTAAGTCATGAAAATGTTGATGATGTTGTAAGGTCGGATTAAGCCCCTTTTTCTAAGATTATACCTCTCTAGAGCCTTTGAAGTTTAATAATAATGAAAGGATAATATTGATTATGATCTATTCTTATAATTGAGGTTAAGCTCGCCATATGAGGTCAATGATGTTAAGAGCTACTCGTGTCATATCTCTATGCTTATTGCAAGTTATTGAAGTATGATTATCTTATAAATTCTATAGGATTAAACTTAGCACTGAATAGAGTAGAGGTGAGTCCCCAAGTCCTAGAACTATGTGCCATGATTGGTAAAGGGATTAGAGGTGAGTCCCCAAATCTCTAAGAGGTGAGTGCCCTAAGTAAGAGGGCTTGAGGCGAGTACCGAGTCCGGGCTTGATGCGAGTACCCGAATCCAAGAACTAGTGGCAAGTATCCAGTTCACACAAGGCTTAGTGGTTCAACCAAGGCATTAGGAGGTTTACCTTGGCAAGTAACTTCCCCCTTTCTTCCGGTGTAGAGTTCAAATCAGGATTCTGAGTTGTAGCTCGCTTGGTCTTATGTTATGTCGGTTGAGGTCTCTTCCCACACTTTCGTATTATGATTTATATGAGTTGAATGAATTGTAATCATTTTTTACTTCACACATCATTCATAAATGTCATATTATTTTGATGTTATTCATTACTTATTATTATTATTATACATTTTGATTATGACGCCTATCTCTTGTTGCATTGCATCGCATATACTTAGTATATTCAAACATACTAACGCATACTCTATGCCTAAATGATGTTACCATGTAGGAACCAGAGCCCTTTGATTCTTCTCGTGGCTAGATGAATTGTTCAAGTTAGCCTTTGGTGAGTCCTCCATTCCGGGGACAATGACTATTCTCTTATATTATTTATTAAGACTCTTTTCCATTTGTTGTATACTTATGACCATGAGGGTGAGTCCAGTTGCTTTGTCTTAACCCCCGCTAAGTATCTATATTTAGAAATTTTGTCGGACAAGTTATGTATTATGTATGAATTTTGAGCTTTGACTCACCTATGTTATTTAAGTATTAAACTCTCACTCTCTCCCTTAGTTCAAATTCCCTTTATTCATGTTTCTTATATTTTTTTATATTGCTTCTGCGATCAAGGATGTGTAATTATATGCTATAAGGCTTATTTAGGGTTTCTTCGGGTTCCCCATTCGTCGGTCATGACTAGGTCCTAGGTCTGGGTCATGAAAAAGATGGTATCAAAGCACTAGGTTGATAGATCCTCGTAGTCCAACACACTGTGTTGATTAGAGTCTTATTCATGGTTATTTTGTATGCCACAACTATGAGTAGGAGGCTATGAGACGTTTTTGGAAAAGTTTCCCTTCTTCTTGTTATAAGTCGTGCTATGGAGTTAGAGTAAGTTTTTCCCTTAATGATTGTTCTTTGTTATGCTAGATCATGCCTAACGTAAGAGGAAGAAGATCCTACTCTCCGAAGAACAATCGACTCATGATGGGTTCTGGGATGCTCTCACTAAGCTTGTACAAGTTGTGGCTAATCAAGCCAACCAAGGGGCCCAAGTACCTCATTCATCTACTCTGGCATCTCGGGTGAGAGACTTCATGAGGACGAACTCGCCGGAATTATATGGGTCAAAGGTGGATGAGGACCCACAAGAGTCGATTAATGAGGTCTACAAAATCTTGAATATCATGGGTGTTGGTCGAATGAAAAGGTAGAGTTGGCAGCGTACCAACTCAATAGGATAGCCCAAATATGGTGTGATCAATGGAAGGGGGAGAAGAGAGATGGTTATGGTGGTGCTTTGGGAGGAGTTCAAGGTAGCTTTTCTTAATTGGTTTGTCCCTCTTTATCTTAGGGAGGCCAAGATGATGGAGTTTATGAATTTGAAACAAGGTTCTATGAGTGTGAGGGAGTATGCCCTCAAGTTCAACCAGCTTTCTAAGTATGCTTCTCATTTGGTGGCAGATCCTAGGACGAATAAGTTTGTTATGGGGGTCTCCGACTTGATGAGTGAAGAATGCCGGTCCACCTTGCTAATTAGTGACATGGACTTGTCCTTCTTGATGACTTATGCCGAGAAAATAGAGGAGGAAAATTTGAGAAAGTGGAGAAGTGAGGGGTCTAAGAGAAATCGAATTGAGGGAAGCTTCCAAGATCATTAGTCCGACCATGCTCCAAATGAGAGGATTGTCAAGATTAGAGTGGCAAGCCCTAAGTATTTAGTTGAAGATGTTGGTCTAAAAGCTCCTCCTAGGTGCAACAAGTGTGGAAAGTGCCACCTGAGAGATTGTTTAGCCGGATCAGGTGCACGCTTTGGAAGTGGTAGAATGGATCGTAAGATGAGACATTGTCCATGGGTCCCAAGAAAAATAAGGATAGTCATCGCTGTTCTCAACCATACTCCTCTAGGAGTCACGAAGTTTGGCATGGTGCTTCGAAGGTAAGTTGAAGGTTTTGATTTTGATGGATCTGAGTATCATTATTCTTTTGGTTGCTAGTGGACTTCTTGTGTGTCCCGAGTTGTGATATGAACCTTTGGTATTTATATCTTGGTTGAGTATGTGGTTGCTAGAAAGTCCATAAGTGTTGATTCGTGTTCATATTGCATTAGGTTTTGCCTCGTGACATGTTGGATTTGATGTAGTGGATTTGATATTATACTTGGGATGGGATAGTTGCATTATTTTTGTGTCTCCATAGATGGTAGGACTCATAGAGTTAGAATCCAACCCCCTTATGAACCCGTGTTTGAGTGGGAGGTTGTCAAGTGGTAGCAAAGAGGTAGGTTCATTCTTTTATTATGATCCAATTGATCTTTAACGATTGCCCCATGCTCTCATTGCATAGAAGCCTTGTCTTGTGATCTTGGTTGAACGTAGCTTGAGGTGTTGGATGTCTTGGAGTAGTTTGGGTTACTTGTATAGCATGCTTCCAAAGAGTCTAGAACCCGTAAGATTGTGATATTATGGCTAAGGACAAACGATCTATTTACTCAACTACAATAGGTTAGTCGCTTCTCTAAGATTAATCTTTGGGTCAAGTTTTGTCCCCAAGTGAGGATGAGGGTAAGTGATATCCCTAGGTGTCATTTCGAATTAGGTGTGAGCATCATTAGTATTGGTGAGATTATTTGGTTTACTTATATACCGGTAGTGTTGTGGGTTTCTTGATTAGAGTCTTAAAACCCAACCTTGATATGTTGTGGTAGTCCCTAGTGATAAGATATTGATTTGTTTAGAGCTTGTGAATCATTTGGGGTTAGTGTTGCAAGCCTTGTGGATGAAGGGTTGTTTGCTAAGTATGACCAGTGTGTGTTGTGGGCAGCAATAAGGTGGTTAGAATTCTTTAAGGATTATGATATGAGTGTGCATTATCTTTCTCGATAAGACTAATGTTATAGTCGGTACTCTAGGTAGCCTAGCATGTGTTGTTGATGGTGGAAAAGAGGAGACTAGTGGAGTTCATCAGTTGGTTAAATTGGAAGTTAGGTTGGGGGAAGTTGAGCTTGGTGGTGTAGTATTTTTGTTGGTTCCAAATCTTTTTTGAGTAAAAGGTCTAGATTTGGCAAGGCCTTGATTCTGCCTTATTAGAGTTGGAAGTTTTGGGCGTGAAGATGATAGAGTGGAGGTTGTCTCCCAAGAGGGAGATGGTGGTTTGTGTTGCCAAGTGGGAAGTTGAGCTTGGTGGTGTAGTATTTTTGTTGGTTCCAAATCTTTTTTGATTAATAGGTCTAGATTAGGCAAGGCCTTGATTCCGCCTTATTGGAGTTGGAAGTTTAGGGCGTGAAGATGATAGAGTGAAGGTTGTCTCCCAAGGGGGATATGGTGGTTTGTGTTGCCAAGTGGGTTAGGTGTGTTTAAGGTTGACAATTAAGTTATAGTTATGAGTCCTTATGAGATGTAGAGGGATGTTGGTAAGATTGCATAAGTTTATGGGATTGCCTATGGATAGGAGTATGGTTTGTCCGATTTAACATGTTTCTAGGTTGATGGGATATGTTGGTGACTCTAGTGCTATAGCTCTCTTTGAGATTGTGTGTGATGAGGAGGATAAATTAGCTTAGGAGAAGGTCCCTATGGATGTGTTGGATAGATGAGTGGAGAGATTGATTAATAATGATGTAATGCTCGTCGACGAACTTTGGAAGAGTCGTCTATTCGCATATGTCTCTTGGGAAGCTGAAGCGGGCATGGAGAAGAAATATCCATATTTCTTTCATTCTATTCAAGCTTATGATGATGTGTCAAGTCCTTCCTATGATTTCAAGTCTTATGTTTCAGCCTCTATGTCATTCATATCCATTCATGTCTAGGTTGACAAACTTATGATGATTTTAAGGTTACGTTGAGGTTTTAAAAATGGTGTTTCAAATGTAATGTTTCATTCATATTGGGGCTGTTTTCTTATGATCACTCTTATCTTGTAAATATCTTGTACATTCGAGGATGAATGTCCCCAAGGGGGAGATATTGAAACGACCCCAAAAAGAGTTCAAAAATGTGTCTCGGGATGCACATAATTTTAAATTCAATATATCAAACAAATCGTTCGTTATTTCAAAAATCTAGCTTCATATTCTTGTTCAGGGGGTCAAAATTAGGGGGAAAAGGGTCTAACTCCAATTTTAGAGCAACCGTATTAAAAGTTGAAATTTCAGAAATGCAAATTCTAGAGCCAAAATCGCATTGCCTCCGCAAATCGCCTGTGCCTATTTTTGTGCCTGTTTTTTTAGTTTGGTCCAATACTTTTATGTCTTGGGCCTAAGTGTTCTCAACCATGAAAATACCTATACTTAGCCATATTTCACCATCATATCATCCTAAACATTCCCTAGTACTCACTAAAATACTTAGACTTATATTTCTCTCAAGATTCAAGTCCCAAAAACCTCATCTGGATCTAAGGAATTTCTTAAAGCTTCAAGTCTATATCAAAGTCTTCTTCAAGAAATTCCTCAAGGTCCAGCTATGTGTTGTTGAACCATTGGGTCCTTCCACCTATGGTGCCTAAGCCTCCTTTTTACTTAAATTGCATGATTTAAATGTTGATTTACTTATGGGTCTTGATTATTATAAATTTCACTGCATAGTGATTTGGGCTTTATGAAAGTATGATTGTTTTAGCATGTTTTGAGTTAAATCTTGGATGTAATGTTGGATTTGATGAAGGGTGTTGATATATGTTGCTTGATGGTGTTACAAAGTGTTGATTAATGGTTATACATGGGATTTACTTGCATGTTTTTACTCTTAAATTGCATGATTTTACACTAGCACCATACACCCTTCAAGTGTTTGATAAAATGCTTTTTAAGGGATTCTTTAAGTTTTGATGACCTATTCGTTGGGTTATGATTCAAGTGACCCTATGATAATTATGTGCTTTCTAAAGATGTGCTTAAGTCATGAAAATGTTGATGATGTTATTGGGACAGATTAAGCCCCTTTTTCTAAGATTATACCTCTTGTGAGCCTTTGATGTTTGATGATAATTAAAGGATAATGTTGATGATGATCTATTCTTATTATTGTAGCTAATCTCACCATATGAGGTCAATGATGTTAAGAGATACTCGTGCCATGTCTCTATGCTTATTGCAAGTTATTGAAGTATGATTATCTTATATATTCCATGGGATTAGACTTAGCACCGAGTGGTCTAGAGGCGAGTCCTCAAGTCCTAGAACTATGTGCCACTATAAGTAAAAGGATTAAAAGCAAGTCCCCAAATCTCTAAGAGGCGAGTACTCTAAGTATGAAGGCTTGAGGTAAGTACCCAATTCCGGGCTTGAGGTGAGTCCTGGTTCATATAAGGCTTAGTGGATCTACCTAGGCATTAGGAGGTTTATCTTGGCCAGTAACTTCCCCTTTTCTTCTGGTGTAGGGTTGACATTGGGATTCCGAGTTGTAGTTCGCTTGGTCTTATGTTATGTCAGTTGAGGTCTCTTCCCACACTTATGCGTTATGATCTATATGAGTTGAATGAATTGTAATCATGTTTTACTTTATGCATTATTCATACATGTCATATTGTTATTATGCTATTCATTGCTTATTATTATTATACATTTTGTTTATTTTGCCCATCTCTTATTGTATTGCATCCGACATACTTAGTACATTCAAACGTACTAACACATACTCTATACCTACATGATGTTACCATGTTTGAACAGGAACCCCTATTGATTCTTCTCGTGGCTGGACAAATTTTTCAAGTTAGCCTTTCGTGAGTCCTCCATTCCAGGGATAATGACTATTCTTTTCATTCCAGGGACAATGACTATTCTCTTATGTTATGTATTAAGACTCTTTTTCGTTTATTGTATATTTATGACCATGATGGTAAGTCCGGTTTCTTTGTCTTGGCCCCCTCTAAGTATCTATATTTAGAGGTATTGTTGGACAAGTTATGTATTATGTATGAGCTTTGACTCATCTATGTTATTTAAGTATTAAACTCTCTCTCTCACTTAGTCCCAATTCCCCTTGTTCATGTTTCTTATGTCGTTTCATATTGCTTCCGCGATGAAGGATATGTAATGATATGCTATAAGGCTTATTTGTGGTTTCTTCGGATTCCCCATTCGTTGGTCATGACTAGGCCATAGGTCTGGGTTGTGACATGTTGAGCACCTTCTTCCACATGCCCCTTCATCTTCTTTAGTTAATATTTGGAAAAAGGAGTTGAGATTTGAGAAATTCTATCATCTTAATATTGAAATTCTGCATTTATTACGAGTTCTCTTGATAATTTATGAAGGCTTATTGCATTACATAATTTCTATATGCCTAAGTTTCATGATTTTGTGAAATTCTATGCATGATTAATGAGTTGAGGTTGAGTTTGAGCGTCTGAGTTGAATAATTTGAGTATGATTGAGCATGCGAAGCATGTCGCATTGAGTCACATACAATACTATGTATGAGTATCTTGTTTGCATTGCATGATGAGCCAAGTTGAGCTAGTCTAAATGACATTTTGAGTCAGAGTTAAGTTTCACTGTCTGCAGTGATTGACTGAGTTGATGAGTAATTGAGATGAGTTGAGATAAGAACCAAATGAGATTAAGTTTTGAGTTGGTTGAATAAGCATTATGGATTGAGTGGATTGATGAGTTAAGCATGTTTTTTCTTGGAAGGAGTATCAAGCACCGAGCGGGGAGCGAGTAAACGTCCATTTTAACCCACAGAACTTTGTAGCCGCATAAGATAGTTTTACAGCTCGTTCTTGCAACTCTTGTCCTACAAGTGGACATTTATTATGGATCCATGAGAGAGTTGATCGCCCTTTTCCTTGGCAAGTTTAGGGAGGGTGCGGCAACAACTTCGTTGTACATCACAAAACAAAAGATGATGGGATTGGTTGTAGGTTAAGGGGAAATCTGTAGAAACATTTATTAAGCATGATATTTTAACTGAGTCTATTTTTACTGAGTATATTTTGAAAAAGCATGATTTACTTCAAACTTGCATGTACTGAGTTAGAGCATAAGTTATTGAGTCGAGATGAGTGATTTGATCTTTACTTTCTTGAGCTATTTTATATATAGTATATTCCATGTACTGATGTCCATTTGGGCCTACATCTTTTCTTAAGGACTTCAACCCTCTCATCATTGAGGTCCAGATTAATACACTTCCAGAGTTGGTGAGCCATCTTTGTTTTCCAGAGGAGCTCCTTATCTTATGAGTTGATTTAGTATATTCTTTCTTTCTTTGATTTGGAGTATTCATGACTGTCATGACAACATCTAGATTGTTGAGTAGAGGCTTCATAGACACTGAGTAGAGGATATTATTGAGCATTTTATATTCCAAATTTATTCATTGGAAACTATAAGCTAGTTGAGTTATATTCTATTCTTATGATGCCTTTTTTATTTGAGTATTATTCTTCTGTTGATGAGTATGATCTAACTATGAGGCTAAGTGGTTTGCTCTAGTGCTAACAATAGTTTCTGAGTGCCGGCCACGCCAAGGGTACCCTCCCAGGGCGTGACATTCTTCCTAACTTCAAAGATGGGCAGTTCAACTAATATTTTATTTTTTAAGAATACAACATATGGATAGATAAAATATCATACATCAATAAATTTGAAGAACAATACGGGAACCTTAAATTTGTGCGTTCTAAGCTTACATAATACTTACTAGCATACAAAGGATTCAACACAAGACATATAAATCATATTTTAATAATGAATTCAAAATAGTTAAAGGTATAGGATTTCATTCTAAAGGTGGTTTAGTTGCTAGCTTAATATTTTGGCGTAAGTACTTTGTAAGTAACTTAAACTACTATTTTGCGAGATATTCATATATTACCAATAATGTTGTAACACGCTGAAAAGTATTACTAATTTTAAAATCCAAGAACATAAAATGTAATAGTTTTTTTAGATACAATCATCTTAACATAACGGGCATTTTACTATAGAAATACATACATATGCAACAGGAGAATCATGTAGATGTACTAAAACTACTACAATATCTATATCTAGATGCAAATGTGATCTTGTGCACAACTCCCATAATTTATCTTCAATGACCATCCTCAAGCATCATCTCGAGTACTTCCTATGATAGAAATAACTATTGCTAAGCAAGAAAGCTTAGTGGTGTAAAAGGTAAAAGCTGAGAACCTTACATCCCTCAATTTACCCTTCTTAAGTCAAAGGAAAATACAACTGGAATATAGTAAATAGACCATAGTATCAAGTAGGATATTTAAAGATCTACGTATCAAGGTTTCCTGGAACAAGTTTTACAAGACATTCAAACATAGAGTTTTACCCAATATGTAGCTCATGCCGTCACATCAAACAATTAAGTATCAAGGAGCACTGAAGCCTTGTATCAAGAAGGGTGAAAACCCAATTATCGAGAGAACCAAGAACCATATTAAGAGTGACTTTGTAGTTCGTGCATAAAATAGACTGCTTCCATAGATAGGACGGACCAAAAATTCATAATCAAGATGGCAATTGATCTGAACAAGAGGTATACCAATGGTGGTCTAATGGATGTCAAGTGATCAGGCAATTCGCACAAATGGGTGAATTAAACAACTTTCGTGTAAGTCCCAAAATATATTAACACAACCAGATAAAATGAAAGGAACATAACTGAGATACCAAGATACCATTCAAATGTATCACTACTTGACAAAGTCATAAGAACAAGTTTTTACACAAAGCTGAACCTTTTAGCATGCAAGTGACCCTAGCGATTCCAAGTCGTAGATCAATACGACATTCATTTCTTCAATCAAATTCCTTAAGATTGTATAGAGTGTGGGCATCATAATAATATTTTACGTGATAATTTAACATTCATCACTTTCAATTGTTAGAAACAAACAAGATAAATAGCAAAACTGAGTCCTATTTCTGTAAATCACACTCTTCTCGGCAGCTTTACTGCCTTGCAACGCAACTAGATTTGGAATTGGTAAATGAAAAAACTGGGCTTTCCAATCTATATGAAAACTATAGTTACATGAATATAGGTTGCAAAAGACCAAGAATCACTTTAAAATACTTTTTGTACAAGTATTTACAATCGAAACACTAACAGTACACTCCCAGGGATTTCTATGACTAAACTCTGGACAGAAGTTGTCCTAATTAACATCCACTGTTTTGAATCCATAACTACAAAAATAGGTCCCAACATTAAACATAGAATTGTAGATACATGTCCTGGGGTTTCAAAGAACAAAGAAGCATCACAAATAACAACTCACACATTAAGATATGGTTAAAATACTAACAACAGTACAAAGAAGGCTTCTCAGACAGAAACCTGGCAGGAACTTTCACTATGTTTCATGCCTTCTTTCAATACTGTACAAATGAATTTAGATTTTTACATAAGCATACAAGTTGTAGGTATATGAATAAGCTTTCGAAAACATATTTATACACTAAAAAACACAGCCATGTACAATGAGATATTCAACAATTACTATACACTATGCAATTTAAAGATAGAATTCAAGAACTTACCAAAAGATAGAGGATTTCTCAACTTTGCTCCAAGAAACTGATTTATTTCGTGTATATTTGTCAAATATAAGGTAATGAGAGAGTTTATGAGCTTTAATAAGGTCACTAAACCGACTTACTTTGGAGAAAACATATTTTATGTCAAAAGCTTCATAAGAGAAAAAATGGTCCAACAAGGTGGCTGCCTTAATTTTCTCTTTTTCCTTCATTAATTATTTTGTTCACACATAATAATTATTAAGTCTTGTATAACATGTATAATTGCATAAAAGTAAATAAATTGCATTAAAACGAACCCCTCCCTCATTCCTTTCTATGATTCAAGAAAATCGATTTCTCTAACAACACAAACTCAAGTCAAAGAGTTGTGAAGTAGGGGTTGATTTGATCTCGAGGGAAAACCTTTTTTAAGGTAAATACATTATTTAATAATAAGGGCATTACAACTCTCTCCCCCTTAAGAAATTTTGTCTCGAAATTGACCTTATGCTAGTCTCGAAATAAGTGTTAATATTGGGTCCTCATGTCTTCTTCCCTCTCCCAGATGGCTTCTTCTTCTGAGTGGTTCCTCCAAAGTACCTTCACTAAGGGAATTTTCTTATTTCTGAGTTCTTTTATTCCCCGGGCTTGAGTACAGACCGGTTCCTTGTCATACGTCGAATCTTGATTAACCTCAATAGATTCAACTGGTAGGACATGAGAGGGGTCAGAACGATATCTTCTAAGCATTGAAATAAAGAAGACATTGTGGATATTGTCCAACTCGGGTGGTAATGCTAATTTATATTCAACTGGTCCCACTCTTTCATGTATTTCATAGGGTCCATGAATTGGGGACTAAGTTTTTCCTTTCGGCTAAATCTTATTATCTTCTTCCATGGAGATACTTTTAAGAATACCTTATCCCCAACTGGATACTCGATATCACTCCTTTTAAGATCAGCATGATTTTTGCCTATCTGAAGCGATCTTTAGATGATCCTTGATCACCTTTACCTTGTCTTCTATTTGCTGGACGATTTCAGGACTAGTAAGTTTTCTTTCACCAACTTCACTCCAACAAAGAGGAGTCTGACTTTTTCTTCTACATAAAGCTTTATAAGGAGGCTTCCAATACTCTATTGGTAGCTATTGTAAGAAAATTCTACTAACGCCAAATGTTTGACCCAACTACGCTCAAACTCCATGATGCATGCTCAAAGCATATCCTCAAGAGTTTCTATCACTCTTTCTAACTGCCCGCCTGTCTGAGGGTGAAATGAGGTGCTAAAATTTAAGTCGGTACCCAAGGCCTCTTGCAAGCTAGACCAAAATCTAGATTTAAACCTTAGGTCTCTGTTAGAGACAATAGAGATAGGGATTCCGTACAGCCTTACAATCTCATTAATGGATAGTTCTGCTAATCTCTCAAGTGAATAATCCATCCTGATTACTAAGAAATGAGAACTCTTCGTTAATCTAACCACTATCACCCATATTTAATCATGGTTCTTTTGAGTGCGAGGAAGTCCGGAAACAAATTCCATTGTTATTCTCTCCCATTTCCATTCTGGCATCGGCAAGGCTTGGAGTAGACCAACTGGAACTTGATGATCTACTTTTATTTGTTGACAACCCAAAACTTTTGAAATGTACTCTGCAATGTCTTTCTTTATACCATTCCACCAATAGTGTCCTTTAAGGGTCCGGTACATTTTCGTACCTCCAAGGTGCATGGAATATGATGAAGTATGTGCTTCATTCAAAATTTCTCTTTTCAGCCTTTTATCATTAGGAAAACACAACCTATCTTGATAAGATAAGACACCATCTTAAGTTAATAAAAAATCATGTTTTTGTCCATCTTTAACCTTTTTGGTCAGCTTCATAAGTTGCTCATCTAACTTTTGTGCTTCTCTAACTCGCTCAAGCAATATGAGTTTAACTTGTAGTTGGCAAATAATCGAGCCAGATGAATGAAGTACAATACGAGCATTCATTGCTCTTAACTCAACAAACAAAGGTACTGGACTCAAGGACTTGCAA
Source organism: Solanum ossicruentum (assembly GCA_025774065.1). Lineage (NCBI taxonomy): Eukaryota > Viridiplantae > Streptophyta > Magnoliopsida > Solanales > Solanaceae > Solanum > Solanum ossicruentum. The sequence goes on along the minus strand of JAOTQR010112859.1, from coordinate 2,061 downwards.
CTTAAGGCATCTTCAATAACATTATCTTTTCCTGGATGATAATTGATTGTGCAATAATAATCCTTAATGAGCTCAAGCCATCGACATTGCCTTAGGTTCATCTCTTTATATGTATGTCACGCCCCAAAGTCCTATTAGGGCGGACCTGCACCCGTTGCCGATAATGCTCGGGAGAACCAATCTATATCTATGCGTTTTGTATACATATTATATGGAACTTCTATGTTTGATATGTTTCAAAGAAGATAAGCTATGATAACAAGTAAAAAGGCAATGCGTATAGCTGGGCCATTGGGGCCACGGTGCCTAAGATACTAGATATGAACGCACTTTAGTTTACATAGTCTACAAAGCCTCTAGTCAAGGATAAGTATCTATAATTTCTCAGGAAAGGCCCCGTCTGAATTTAACTGTATAATACATACGTATAAGCTCTAAATACACACAAAGCTCCGAAGCAACCTGGAGCTTAGTATCAACAGCTGAATATCTTTTACTTCTACTGGGGGGATCTTGTAGCACCTGTACCTGCAACATGAAATACAGGTCCGACTCAAGGGACTCAGTATGAGATAATGTACTGAATATGTAAGGTAGAAAATACTGTATATGAAAGGAAGTCTCAAATAAAACTATGCACTAGTATAGGATAAGAGACCACCTTTAGTTATACTTTGGAATCATGTATTTATGTACTTTATATTTCTTTACCTTTGCTGTAAAATCTATACTGTAAAATCTGTGCACATCTTGTACTGTAATGACCAACTGATCAGTGGTAAACTGTATCAGATTCGTCCCTTTGATAGGTTCTTTCAAACCCCCTCGGGCTACCCCCTGTGATAAGATAATGGGATCGTCCCTTTGCTAGGTTCTTTCGAACCCCCTCGGGCTACCACCCATAAAAAACTATATGCTTTATCTTTCAATTATCTTTGAGATGATTCTTTTGGTGGTCATAATATTGGAGATATAGAGATGTATATATAAGACATGACATGTAGATAATCATAAAAGGTAATATGGTAATGGAAAGAGTATGTTACATAAACAATGAAATGCGTATAAAATGAAATATATCATGAATTTTGCTGGTAACAAGAACTCATGTACTTTGTGTCCATATAGGTATGTAGATTTGATGATAACATCATATATATAAGCATATGGACATGTAAAATAATGGAGGTATGGCTGATTGCTATGTTGGAGTTGATAATTTTCTTTGCTTACCGAAGGATCAATGTTTCATGCCAAGTGATACGAAATCAAGTAACCTTACATACCTCGTTGTATGACCTCGTTACTACTTTGGAGTGGTTGTGGTTTCCCTCAAATATTTAACTACAGTATATTAACCAATAAAACTAGTATAAGCAGCAACACAACACTTCTAGGTAGTCCAATATCATAAAAAGATCACCCGGACAACAAGCGAAATTAGTGACGCAAAGGTATTTCTTCAACCTTTTTACTGATAAACATATTTTCCAATAACCATTCTTATGTACATGTCATGTATAACTTATTTTTATACCCTTAATAGTCCTAAAACAATCCACACATCACAGCACATAATAATTGTTTCCAACATACAAACAATAGGCATAACGTTACATCCTTCCACCACACTTCGACGTCAACACTCCCAATCTTGTCTTAACTTTACCAAAATTGTATCTAACATTTTTACACATAGAACTAGTCTTAAAATAGTCCAAGAATAGTCCCAGAATAGGTGAAAGTCGTGGTACAACATATTACAATTTTTAGCTCCCAAGTTTCTTTTAAGAGTGAAATCATGACGTCGTACAACAACTCATCTTTGTGGATCATAAAAGTGGTGCAACAGCTCAATTACATGCCTAACAACCTATATATTGTTATAACATAAGTCTCACTGCATAATTCATCCAACCAATTAAGAAAAAGTCCTCTGGAACAACAAGAGACGTTCACAACAATAGTTAGGACACATGCTGTGCAGAAATTTCAGCTTAACATAATAGCATGTACTTCTTGTTTTATATGAAGAAACCATACTGGAATTATCTATAACTT
>JAOTQR010112848.1:0-25594 GCA_025774065.1 Solanum ossicruentum | reverse complement strand
ATATGATTGAGAATTTTACCCAAAGCAATGAAGATTGAAGACACTATAAGTTGCAAACCACAAGCTTGATAGATTGATAATAAGCACAAAGAAACATTTTCAATCCCCAAAATTGGGTTTTCCATGAGAAAAGTATAAACTTAGCTAAAAACCTAAAAGGTTCCTTGAGAGTATATTCAAAGATGATGTTCTCTGCTAAATTTTGAATCTCCCTATATGAAACCCTAATTTAAAGTATTTATAGTTTTTACAAAATTACCCTAAAAGCTTCACAGAAAAGACAGCTGGTAGCTGGTACACCTCGCAGGTACGACTCATAAGGGTGACCTATGAGTCGTTGTCGGGGTCTTATATCAAGTTCTTGGCATCTTGGAATCAACTGGTATGACCTACTGCTATGACTCGTATGCTCTGCTCATAGTCTAGGGCTTCAGTGGTTGATCCAAAGTTTGAGCTCTCTGATTCCTGCTACTAGTACACCTCTACGAGTCGTAACACGACTTATGACTCGTAGGATGGCCTCTTAGGGTTGACTTCTACTTAGTAGAAATTTGAATTTTTAGTCTCTTTTTCTTGCTATGATAGCACCCTATGACTCATAGCTTAGGCTATGACTCATAGGTGAACTTGTATGTCCTATGCTTCAACAAAATCTATAATTTTTCTCAAAAATTATGCCAACCTAACTTTTCTGCAAGAACAACACAAAAATACATAAAAATCATAAAAAGTTGCATTAAGAGCTCACAAAATCCATTATTTTTAAGCCTCCAATGTGCTGCATTTTGACAGCACATCACCTTTAACAGAACAGTGATGACATCAGGCACCTCATCTTCCCCTTGCCTCCCTTGAAGAGCATAGAACCTATTTTTCCTTAGAGCACCTTTTTGTTGGCCTCCTCTAACCTTTGGACTCGCATTTGCACCTTAGCCTTTTGAATGACCATTTCTACCCTTGTTTTGATTATGACCACAATCAATCACCTTATGTCCCACTTCACCACATCCAAGGCAAGCATTAGAATTCTTCAAACATGGACCACTATGATTTTTTACACACCTTGGGCACCTAGGATTTGACACGCAACCACCACCACCTTGGAATCTTTGATTATCATTAGAAAACCTCCTATTAGGAGTGCTAGAAGACCCTTGGCCTTGGAACTTCTGGCTTTGAGAAAATTGGCCACCCTTGGGATTTTGGAATCCACCTTCAAAATGTGCCCTTTTGGCCTCACCACTTCTTCTCTTCCTCAATGTTTCCCCCCTAGTTGTTCGACAAATGTCATGTGGCGGGAAAAATCCATATCACCTATCAACATGGTGGTATAACACTCCTCATTCACCATGTCAGGACAAATCCATATTATGTATCAACATAGTGGTACGACACTCCTCATTCACCAAGTCAAACACACTAGACACAAATTTGTTCAACCTAGACCTTGTCTCGGCAAACAATTGAGGGGCTACTTAGAGAGTTGGTTGAACTTGAGGGAATACTTCCTAACATTCATAGAACCTTACTTTAGATTCAAAAATTCCATCATTTTCACTTCCCTAAGCTCAATAGGAAAGAACCGATTGAGAAATGTCGCTTTGAATACTTCCCATGGCATAGCATCACCATTCCCTTTCTCCATCTTCCATTGAGTGAACCATATTTGAGCCACCATTCCGTCTTTTCCTCAGAGTTAACCCCCATAATAGACAACACCTTATCAATGAATTCTTGTGGATCCTCATCCACCTTGGAGCCATAGAACTCCAATGGGTTCCTTCTAGTAAAATCCCTCACCTTTGATGCCAAAGTAGGAGCATGAAAGGCTTGGGTCCCTTGGTTGATTTGATTAATCATGGCATGGACCAACATGGCAATAGTATCCCAAAACTCTTCATGAGCCACTCCCCCATGCTGAGGAGCTTGAGGAGCAGGAGGGGCCGATTGCTCCTCGAGAGTATGGGGTCTTTTTCTCTTGGAATCAGCATGATCTAGAATAGCAAGAACATTCATTAGAGGAAAAAGCCTTACCTTACTCCTAAAGCACAACATAGATCATGAAGAAGGGAAACATTTCTTAAAACACCTCAAAGCCTCTTACTCATAGTTGTGGTGCACTTCACAACCATGAACAAGACTCCAATCGACGCAGTGTGTTAGATTCCGAGGACCATTAACAACCTAGTGCTTTGGTACCAAGTTTTTCATGACCCCAACCTAGGGCCTAGATATGACACAATGAATTGGGAACCCCAAATAAGCCTCTTAGCATATCAATCACACATCCCCTGTCATAACCCAATCCTAGGGCCTCGACATGACACAACGCAAGGGGAACATGAAGGGAATCCAAGCGAGCCTCTTAGAATATCATTACACATCTTTGGTCACGATAGCAATAAAACAAGCATTAAGAGATAAAAAGTGGGGAAATCGGGGCTAAGGGAAAGAACTTCCGTATCATAGACATCAAGAGCAATAAAGTCAAGGCTCTTAGCATCTATACATAACATGTCCAACAAACACCTCTAATACATAGATAAGAGAGGGGGCCAAGACAATGTCACCTGGCTCACCCTCAGAGTCAAAATAGACAATACAGAAGGATGTCTAAATACATAAAAGGAGCAACGTAGACTAAGGTCCCCAAAGTGGAGGACTCACAAACTAGCTTGAGTACTACTGAACTAGCCATGTGGAAGAGGAGGATGATCAACTTGGGCACCGGTTCCTACATGGTGACACCATGTAGCCATAGAGTATACGTTAGTATGTTTGAATGTACTAAGTATGTAGGATGCAATGCAAACAAGAATTAAGCATCATAATTAAAATGCATAATAATAAGAAATAGGCATATTATAGCAATATGACATGTATGACCAATGCATAAGTAAAACATGCTTAAGCAGCTCATGATCATATAGGATATCATATGTGTAGAAGAGACCAAGCTAAATTTCCAAAGTCCAACCCTTTGGTAGGTTAGTGGTGATGCCGCCCCATCACTTAGGTGGATGAGTACAAACCCCCATCTAGGTCGGTGATAATGCCGCCCCATCACCTAGGTGGAGGAGTACAAACCCTTCCCTAGGTTGATGAGTACAAACTCCAATATAGTTAGTGATGATGCCACCCCATCACTAGGTGGAGAAGTTTAAACACTTCCCTAGGTTGATGAGTACAAACCCCCATCTAGGTTATTCGAGTTCTTAGTCCTCCCGGATAGGGCATGGTATAATGTAACACCTTATATAGAAATTATCAAATACATAAGTTCATTTCATCATCATATAGTTAATCATATCATATCACATGCTTTGGACCTTTAATTACTCAAGAAACCACATTCGAAAATTTTATCAAACACTTAAAGGGTATGTAACGATAGTATAAAACAATGAAATATAGAGATGCAAATCATGTAAGAAAATCTATTGTAAAACCATCAATCAACACCTCGCAACACCTTCAAGCAATATTCGTCAAAATCCCTTCTCAAATCTTACAATAGATCAAAGATTCATAGATCAAAACATATCAAAACAGTCACAAGTTTACATAGTTTTAACATAGTGTGTAGTGAATTTCATAATAAGCAAGACCCATTTGTAAATCAACTTTAAATCATGCAATTAGAGAAAAAAGAGGCTTGGGTGAAAGGAACCCATGAAAGAGACCCGCATACCTTAGCTTAGAGATGAACTTGGTGAAGATTGGCGATGGAGACTTGAAGCTTGAAGAAGAAACTTGAAGGGGAACCTTAGCTTAGGATAAGGGTTTGGGGAGTGAAAATATGACTAAGTGTTTTAGTGAGTATTGGGAAATGTTTTGGGTAATATGAGGGTGAAATTTGGCTAAGTATGGGTGAAAACAAATTTGGAAACACTAAGGCCCAAACTTAGAAGTCTTGGACTGAACTAAAAAAAACAGACCACGTTTTACACGACGCAGATTTGCCACTGGAAATTGCATTCTTGAAATTTGATATTTGCTAATCTTTTGCTCTTAAATCGGGGTTAGACCCTCTTTCACCTAATTTTGACCCCTTGATCAAGAATATGCAGTCGTATTTTCAAAATAGCAAATGAATTTTGAGATATATGGAATTTAAATTTCTGAGAATTCTTTGGCACGTTTTCGGGCACTTTTGGGGTCATTTCAACATCTCCCCTTTGGGAACATTTGTCCGCGAATGTAAAAGAGACGTACAAGACATGAATGATCATAAACAAACCAGCCCCAACTAAAATGCAACATTACATTTAAAACAATCTCAACACAAGTGTAAAATCATCATAAACTTGCCAACTTAAACATGAATGTATATGATTGACATAGGGACTGAAATACTAGACTTGAAATCACATAGGGGACTTAGAATTAGTACCTTAGATTTGAGTGGAGTGGAAAAGATAAGAATACTACTTTTGCATATCAGCTTCGTTCTCCCAAGTAGCACTTTCGATTTGTTGGTTCCTCCAAAGGACCTTAATGGATGGCACCTCCTTGTTCCTCAATCAATTCACTTGCCTATCCAAAATTTTAAACGGAACCTCCTCATAAGTCAAGTTATCCTCAACAACACCTACAACATCAAGAGGCACAATAACATTAGGATAACCAACACGTTTTCTCAACATGGAGACATGGAACACCCGGTGAACAAAATTCATTTCACTAGGCAACTTCAACGCATAAGCTACCTTTCTGATCCTCTATATTACCTCATAATTACCAACATACCTTGGACTCAACTTCCCCTTTTTGCCAAAACGGACCACACCTTTCATCGGAAAAACCTTCAAATTGACCCAATCACCTATTTTGAATTCAAAGTCTCTTCTTCTCACATCAACATAAGGTTTTTGACGACTTTGGGCTGTTCTTAACCTTTCCCTAATCATCATAACCTTCTCAAGAGCCTCCATAACCAGATCTAGTCCCAATAAAGCCACCTCTCCAACCTCAAACCAACCAATTGGTAATCTACAATGTATCCCATAAAGAGCCTCAAAAGGGGTCATACCGATGCTAGAGTGGTAGCTATTGTTGTATGCAAACTCAATCAAGGGAAGGTGGTCAACCCAACTACCCTTCAATTCCAATATACATGCCCTAAGAATATCTTCAAGGGTTTGAATTGTCCTTTCAACTTGGCCATCCGTTACTAAGGTGAACTTTTGTACCAAGATCCCTTTGAAAAGACCTCTGAAAATGTGACGTGAATTGTGAACCACGATCGAATATTATAGACATAGGAGCACCATGAACCTCACTATCTCATGGATGTAAAACCTTGCATACTTTTCATCCCCCTATGTGGTCTTAATTAGTAGAAAATAAGCCGATTTATTTATCCTATCAATCACTACCCAAATGGAATAAAAAACTTTTCTAGTCTTGGGTAACCCAACCACAAAATTCACATTAATCACCTCACACTTCCAAGTGGGAATCTCTATGTCTTGGGTTAGGCCACCCGGCCTTTTATGTTTGGCTTTGACTTGTTGACAACTATGGCAATCGGAAATGAATTTAGCAATGCCCTTTTTCATGCCTCCCCACCAATACACATCCCTCAAGTCTCTATAAATTTTGGTGGAACCGGGGTGAATAGAATAAGAAGAATTATGGGCCTCATCAAGGATCTTCTCCCTCAAACCATCAACACAAGGCACATACAACCTACCTTGGTATCTAATGGCGCCATCTCCCCCTTGGGAGAAAACCTCCACTTTACCCTCTTTTATGATGGCCTTCAATTCAAGCAAGGAGGGGTCAAGATATTGTTTTGTTATCACTTCATCAACCAAGGAAGATTTGGAACCATCAACAACAACAACACCATTACCCACTTCTTTCAACCTAACCCCCAATCTAGCCAATCTATGCACCTCTGTAGCCACCTCCATATCACCACCATTAATATGAGCTAGGCTACCTATAGACACCCTACTCAAAGCATCCGCCACCACATTTGCCTTACCCGGATGATAATGCACACTCATGTCATAATCTTTGAGAAGTTCTAGTAACCTTATTTGTCTCAAGTTGAGGTCTTTTTGAGTGAAGACATATTGGAGGCTCTTATGATCGGTGAAGACATCAACATGCACCCTATACAAAAAAGGACGCCAAATCTTTAATGCAAACACCATGGCGGCCAATTTAAGATCATGGGTAGGGTAGTTCTTTTCATGCACTTTGAGTTGTCTAGAAGCGTAGGCTATGAAATTAACATTTTTCATTCGCACACAACCCAAACCAACTCTAGACGCATCACAATACACAACAAAACCCTCAAGTCCATTTGGTAGTGACAATATAGGAGCGTATACAAGCCTATCCTTCAATATTTGTAAACATCTCTCACATTCATCGGTCCACACAAACTTAACCTTCTTTTTAGTCAATTTTGTTATAGGGGAAGCAATGGAGGAGAACCCAATCACAAACCCTCTATAGTAGCCCAAAAGGCCCAAGATGCTCCAAATATCCGACGGGGTCATTGGTCTAGGCCAATTCCTAATCACATCGATTTTCTTAGGATACACTTTTATACTATCCCCCGACACCACATGACCCAAGAATGCAATCTCCTTGAACAAACATTCACACTTGTCATATTTAGCATACAATTTCTCATACCTCAATCTTTGCAACACCACCCTCAAATGACCCATATGCTCCTTCCTACTATGCGAATAGATAAAAATATCATCAATGAAGACCACAACAAAGGAACCAAGTTACGGTTTGAAGATCCTATTCATTAGGTCCATGTTATGGCCGATGCATTAGTCAACCCAAACGATATCACAACAAACTCATAATGCCCATATCTAGTCTGGAAAGCCATCTTGGGAATATCATGCTCTCTCATCCTCACTTGATGATACTCGGACCAAAGATCAAGTTGCAATTGGTCAAACAAGTCATTAATTCTTGGAAGGGGATATCTATTCTTTGTAGTGATCCTATTGAGTTGCTAGTAGTCAATGCACATTCTAAGTGACCCATCCTTCTTTTCACAAACAACACCGGGGCACCCTAAGGTGATTGACTAGGTTTAATAAATCCCTTTTCTAAAAAATCTTTCAATTGTTCCTTTAACTCCTTCAACTTGGCCAGGGCTATGTGGTAAGGGGGATGGAGATAGGTTGAGTATCGGGAAGGAGATCTATGCCAAAATCTATCTCCCTTTCTGGAGGGACACCAGAGATGTCATTTGGGAAGACATGAAGAAACATATTTACAACCAAAACCGACTCTATGGAAGGGACTTTGGACACCACATCTTTAACCCTCACAAGATAGTAAACACATTCCTTAGAGATCAACTTACGAGCTATAATGCATGAAATGAATCTACTATTGACCACTACATCTTGACTCTCCCACTCAAGGATGGGTTCATTTGGAAATTGAAACTTGACTGTAAGGCTTCTACAATCAATAAAAGTATAGTAGGCATGCAATAAATCCATCCCAAGAATGACATCAAAATCCACCATGTCTAATTCAACAAGATCACAAGGAAAAAACTTATGCAAAATGCAAATAGGACAACTTCTATAAACATTCCTAGCAACAATAGAGGTACTAATAAGAGTAGACACTTCATATGAATCATACAAGAACTCAGGGACAAATGGAACTTTTTAGCAACAAAAGAGGTAACAAAAGAAAGAGTGTCACCCGGATCAATCAAAGCATACGCATCAAAGTCAAAGATTTTCAACATACACCAATAACATCGGAGACCTCACCAATCCCTTGCCACCCATGTAGAGCATAAAATCTATTTTGCCTTAGGGAACCACCTTGAGGACCACCTCTCCCCAATGGAATTGCGTTTGCACCCTACCACAACCCATACCTAGGACTTAGTTGTGACACGGTAAATGAGAACCCGAAAGCCCCTAAACAAGCCTCTTAAATCATAATTGGACATTATAGGTTTAAATGGTAAATGGCAAATAAATGACAATGAAATATGGAAAATAGGACTAAGGGACAACTTTTACCCATAAGCGGAAGCATAAGTTAAATAGTTTAAAACACACCAAGTGTAGCAATAGTCTAGACACACCTCTAAACACTGACATAAATAGAGCCAAGAATACAAGTCTAGGCTCCTCAATACTATGTCGAAATGAAAGTACTTCAAATATCTGAATAACAAAGGCAAAGCTTGAAGATAAGGATTCTGTACCCCATGAATGGGAACTCACCAAAGCTCAAAGCTTTCATGAGCAATCTAGCCATACAGAGGAGGATGAGGTAGATCGTCTGTCCCTACATGATTATAGTTGCGTAGGCAAAATACAGTTAGTACTTTGTAATGTACTAAGTATGTGGGTATACAATGCAAGAAGTAAATATAATGAAAAAGAATACTTACCCAATATGAAAAATTCCAAGCTGAAACAATATATTCAGTTCCAAAGTAAAGCGTAAAGTAATGGCATGAAAATACATAGAGAAGCACATAAGCAAATAAGTGTGGGAATAAGACCATAACTAACAAAATCATATGAGCTATAATATGGAATACCGATGTCATACTCCACACCGACCAAAGAGTGAGTCAACTTGCCAGGGTATAACTCCAGAACTGAAAATACTAAATGGATCCACTAGTCAGAAAACGTAAAAAGGCAAAATATAAATATCATACGGTGGCACATAGTTATGAGAATAGAAACTTTATATAAAACTCCTTAGAACGAATCCCACTCCTAACTCATTTGGTGCAAAGTCAAAATCCCACAGAAACTGACAATGCGTATTAGAAATAATCAAAACTTAGCTTAGTTCTGAAAGTCATAACTTATAAAATAAATCATATTCAAACTTTTACTTAGAATAGCTCCTTACCAAAGATTCAATATGACACTAAATGGGTCCTAAATCACCCAATATCAGTTAATACTTGTTTGTACTTATTCTTGTAAATCATAAGTTAATATTCTGCCATGAAAATCAAATATCCAAAGTTCATAAATCAACTTAAATTATGTTGGGTACTAGTTCAATAAAATTAAAATTACAAGTTTTATATTCAAACAAAGTTATAATAATCATAGAAACTTTTTAGGATAAAATCATAAACTCATTTGTCAATCTAAGACTTGAAAATATACATTAGCTTAAATAATGCAAATCTGAAATGCTTGAATTAAACTATGTAAAGCCTTGATAAGTATACATTAATAATTACAAAATATATTAATAACCATAAATTAAGAAAATATCAATTAGTATGCAATTATACATAAATCAAAGAATGAAAATTCGTAATTCTAAATTTAGTTTTTCAAAGAGCACTTCTTGGTTGAAAGGAAATCAAGAATCAAACCCACATACCTTACTTGATTAGCCTTGAGAAGATGAAGAGACTTGGTGGAGATCTTGAAAAATACTTAGGCCTAAGTGTTGAGAGAGTTTTGGGAGAGCAATGTAGGTTAGGAGATTTGGTTTAATTGAAGAGTGATATAAGGACTAAGTAGAGGGAGTTATTTATACTTATTTTGGGGGTGTTATAAAGGTCATTTAATCACTATAAAGTGGTCAAAAATGTGTGGGGGAAAGAGCATAAAATCAGGTGGTGCAAAGGGGCTTTTTGACTCACTCTTAAAAAGAACAAAGATGTCAAACATAAGGGAATGGACATGGACCTAGGTATGGCAGAATTATCCTTTCCCATTGTGCTTTGGCATGGTAAGGTATGGCCTACAAGTCATTCTAAGGGCACGCAAAAGGCTGCCCATGCAAGCATGCAACAATGGCAAAAGAATTACTCCCAAACAAGTCAATTATGCAACCTTCACATATACCTTCATTTAGAATAATTCTATACGCAAATCAAACTTCATTTTTTTAGTCTTAACTTCACATAACATTGGTCCTAAAATATTATACCAAGGATAAACCAACCGCCCTTCCAAGACCACCTTAACAATCACATAACTAAACCAAGCTAGTCGCTAAGATAACCTTCATTTCAAATTTTACTTAACTCAACAGGAATTCACTTGAACATTATCTTTTCAAAAAAAGTATAGGATTAAAAACACCTGGTACATTATAATATCTCCCCCTGGGGATAATTCATCCCCAAATGAGACAAGGGTAGTTTGAATAAATAGGAATTGAAATAGTGACTAACAGATTAACATATCAAAATGCAAAAAAGAGCTTATTTTCATGCAAAACTTATACAAATATCGTAAAGTAACATCAAAATAATTATGCACGCTTAATAATAATAATAGTGATAAAATGGTACAGAATGAGGAATTCGAACTCGAGGAATAGAATTACCTAAACCTTAGGTTTGATTAGTTGGGAAAAGATGGGGATATTTCTTCATCAAGTGTGTTTCAGCTTCCTATGTAGTGCTCTAAACATGCTAGTTCTCCAAAGCATCTTAACAGATACCACACCCTTATTTCTCAACCTCTTGACTTATCGATCCAAATTTGTACTGGTACTTCTTCATAAGTTAAATTTTCTCCAACCTTCACAACATCCAGTAGAAGTATAAAACTTGCATCACTTATGCACTTCCATAACATAGATACATGAAAAACAGGGTAAACTAACTCCATCTCATTAGGAAACTCAAGATCATAAGCTACCTTTCCAACCATTCTTAAATTTTGTAAGGACCCACAAATCTTGGGCTCAACTTTCCCTTTTTGCAAAAATGAACAACACCCTTTATAGGTGAAACTTTGAGATACACTCAATCTCCCACGTCAAATTCAAGATCTCTCCTCCTCATATCCGAATATGACTTTTGTCGACTTTGAGCCGTTTCCAATCTGTCTCTTATCATACTCACTTTCTCCATAGCCTCCAAGATTGAATCTGGGCCTAATAATGCCATTTCACCTACCTCAAACCAGACAACTAGTGATCTACATTGCTACCATAAAGAGCTTCAAATGGAGCCATCTCGATCTAGAATGATAACTATTATTATATGCAAACTCAATCAGAGGTAAGTGATCATCCCAATTACCTTTAAGTTCCAAGACACATGCTCTCAACATATCCTCTAGTGTTTGAATGGTCCTTTCAGGTTGACCATCTTTTTGAGGATGAAATGTAGTACTCAGCTTAACTTTGGTACACAAACCTCGTTGAAATGCCTTCCAAAAATGAGAAGTGAATTGAGGGCCACTATATGATATTATTGATAAAGGAACACCATGTAACCGGACTAACTCACGAATATATAACTTTGCTTAATCTTCAGTACTATATGAAGTCTTAATTGGAAAGAAATAAGTTGATTTGGTCATACGATCCACAATCACCCAAATTGAATCATATTGTTTCATCCCACTTCCAAGTTGGGATTTTAATGTCTTGAGCTAACCCACTTGGCCTTTGATGCCTAACTTTCACTTGCTGACAATTTGGACACTCGGCTACAAACTTGGCTATGTCCTTTTTCATATTACCCCACAAATAGACTTCCTTCAAATCTCGATACATTTTGGTGCAACTCAGATGAATGGAATAAGATGAATTATTTGCCTCTTGTAAAAACAAGATTCTCAATCTATTTACATCCGGCACACACAATCAGCCATAGTCTCTAAAGACACCATCTCCCTCTTGTGAAAAACATCCACTTTCTTTTGTTCAATTAATTTCTTTCATTCAGTCAATGTAGGGTCAAGGTCTTGCTTTGAATACACATCAAAAATCAAAGAATATTGAGACTCTTCATGAACAAATATGCCACCATCATTAGTACCTTCCAACCTGACACCCAATCTAGCCAACTGATGGACTTCCTTTGCCAACTCTTTCTTTTCACTCTCAACATGACTCATACTGCCCATAGTTATTTTACTCAAAGCATCGACCACCACATTAGCCTTACCTGGATGGTAGTGCATACTCATATCATAGTTTTTGAGAAGTTCAATCCATCTCCATTGCTTTAGATACAAGTCCCTTTGAGTGAATGCATACTACAAGCTCTCATGATCGGTAAATTCATCCACGTGAACCCCATAGAGACAGTGGCGCCAAATTTTTAGAGAAAACACTACCGCTGCCGATTCAAGGTCATGAGTTGGATAATTGCGCTCATTCACTTTCAACTGTCTAGAACCATAAGCTATGACATTACCATTTTTCATCAACACACAACCTAACCCAACCCTAGATGCATCATAATATACCACAAAACCATCCAAACCATTTGGAAGAGTCAAGATGGGAGTTGAAGTCAGCTTATTTTTCAATGTTTGGAAACTTTTGTCACATTCATCAGACCACAAAAACATGGACTTTTTCTTGGTCAATTAGGTCAAAGGAGATGCAATTAAAGAAACCATGCTACAAACCATTGGTAGTAATATGCCAAACCCAAAAAACTCCTTATATTGGACGGAGTTAAGGGTCTAGGCCAATTTTGCACCCCCTCATTCTTTCTTGGGTCCACCATAATACCTTTATTAGTCACCACACGACCAAGGAAAGAAACTTCTTTCATCCAAAATTCACACTTGCTGAATTTGGCATATAATTTCTCATCTCTCAAAGTTTGGAGGATTGTTCTCAAATATTCCTCATGTTCCTTCTCACTTCGGGAGTAGACTAGTACATCATCAATAAAAACCATAACAAAAATATCAAGGTAGGGTTTGATGACCCAATTCATAAGATCCATAAATATAGTCGATGCATTTGTCAATCCAAAGGACATCACTAAAAACTCATAGTGCCCATAACTTGTTCTAAAAGCTATCTTAAGAATATCACTTTCCGTAACCCGTAACTGGCGATACCCAGAACGAATGTCGATATTAGAAAAATATCTAGCTCCTGGTAGTTAGTCAGGTAAATCATATATCCTTAGAAGTGGGTACTTATTCTTAATGATGACCTTGTTGACTTGATGATAGTCATGCATATTCTAGTGACCCATCCTTCTTCCTTACAAACAGAATGGGAGAACCCCATGGAGATTTGCTAGACCTAATAAATCCCTACTCCAATAAATCTTTCAACTGATCCTTAAGTTCTTTCAACTCCGCTGGTTTTATCCTATAGGGTGGAATAGAGATAGGTTTGACATTAGGAAGGAGGTTTATGCCAAAGTCAATTTCCCTTTCGGGAGGAATACCAGGAAGATCTTTAGGGAATATATCGAGAAACTCATTAAGTATAAGAACTGTATCAAGAGACTGAACCTTAGAAGACACATCCCGGACACTAACCATATGATAGATACACCCCATAGATATTATCTTACAAGCTTTAAGATATGAAATAAGTGGACATACCCACAAGGAAACCCATCTCGAAATTGGTGAGTTTCCTGAAACCTCCCTTGTTGTCATAAACCTACCCTTTACCACAGAATATTTCCCTTCCCACTCAAACAAGGGTTCATTAGGAATTTTGAATTTAACTTTATGGGTTCTACAATCCATGGTTGATAAGAGGCATGCAACCAGTCCATACCAAGGATGACATCAAAATCTACCATAAATAATTCAATAAGATTGCACGAAAGAGTCAATAAGATTGCATGAAAGAGTCATATGCACATAGACACATGAACATTTTTATAGACTCTTTTAGCAACTATTGACTCACCCATGGGAGTAGATATTTCAGGAGTTATATTGAACCTATTGGCAAGGAAAGGGGAAACAAAGGATAAATTGGCACCAGGATCTAACAATACATAAACATCAAAATCAAACACTTTCAACATACCCGCGACAACATTTGGCATATCTTCAACCTCTTGCCTCCCTTGTAGTGCATAGAACTTATTGTTGTGAGGACCACCACCATGTTGCACGACTTGTGGCTTTTGGTCCGCCTGTACATCTTTCCCATGATGGCAAATACCCTTACCCTTATTATGAGCTTTGGGGCAATTGGCAATTTTGTGACCTAGTTGGCCACATGCAAAACAACTACTCGACTCCCAATAGCACACACCACCATGGTTCTTACCACATTTTTCGCGTGTTGGCCTAGCTTGAGCATGGACACCACTTTGTTGACCCTTTGTATGTTGATATAGATCATTAGTATGCCTTTAGTTGAGGGCATTCGAAGACACTTGTTTGAGTCTTTGGTTTTGATGACCTCGGTTGCCATCACTCTTACCATCATTTCTCCTCATCCTGCGAATCTTCTTTTCCTCAAGTTGCTCGGCACAAGTCATAAGCCAAGACAAATCCATTCTTGGATTAGTAGAACGGTTTGGCATTCTTCATTGATGAGGTCGGAGACTCCTGAAACAAACATATTCATCCTAGCCTTAGGATCGGATACCAACATAGGAGCATATTTGGAGAGTGTGTTGAATTTCACTGAGCACTTGCGAACACTCATCGACCCTTTCCTCAAGTTCATAAGCTCTTTCATTTTGGCTTCCCTTAATTCAAGAGGGGAAAAGTGGTCCAAGAATGCAACCTTGAATTCTTCCCAATCAGTTGTCCACTAAGCACTCTTTCACCTTCCTACTGATCATACCAATTCTAGCCAAGGCTTTTAAGTTGGTAAGCCTCCAACTCCGCATTCTCCTCCGATGGCACACCCATAATCGAGAGAACCTTATATACCTCATCAATGAACTCCATGGGATCCTTATGAATTCTATTCCATAAAATTTTGGCATGTTCATACAAGTGAAATCTCTAACCCTAGCTGCCTGGGTGGGAGCTTGAGGTGCAGGAGCTTGAGGTAGAGCTTGCATAGCCTGATAGGCAACCATTTGAGTCAATAATAAGATAACATTCCTGAACTCGGTGTGGTACACATTACCCTCTTCTGGAGGTTGAGAAACCTCACATACGGAAATATTTCATCTTGGCAGTATTTTCTACAATGCAACAAACAAGTCATTAGAAGGAAGGATATCTTAAGTTACTCTAAGGCACGATTTGATTTACACAAAGAAGTGGGACAAAACTAAACATCTTATAGCCTCCTATTCATAGTTGTGGCACGCTTCACCACCATAAATAAGACTCTACTATATGCGATGTGTGGACTTCCAAGGGTCATTTTAAAACCTTGTTCTCTTATACCAAGCTTGTCACGACCCAAACCTAAGGCCTAGGTGTGACATGACGAATGAGAACCAGAAGGCCCCCAAACAAGCCTCTTAAATCATAATTACACATTATAGGTTTACATGGTAAATGACAAATAAATGACAATATAATATGGGAAATGGGACTAAGGGACAACTTGTAACCATAAGCGGAAGCATAAGTTAAATAGTTTAAAACATACCAAGTGTAGCAATAATCCAGATACACCTCTAAACAATGACAACAAACAGAGTTGAATACAAGTCTAGGCATCTTAATACTATGTCAAAATGAAAGTACAACAAATATCTGAATAGCAAAGGCAAAGCTTGATGATAAGGGTTTTGTTCTCGATGAATGGGAACACACCAAATCTCAAAGTCTTCACGAGCAATCTAGCCACGCGAAGAAGGATGAGGTAGATCACTTGTTCCTATATGATTATAGTTGCATAGGCAAAATATGGTTAGTAATTTGGAATGTACTAAGTCTGCGGGTATGCAATGCAACAAGTAAATACATTGACAAAGAATACTAACCCAATATAACAAATTCCAAGTTTAAACAATATATTCAGTTCCAAACTAAAGTGTAAAGCAATGCCATGAAAATGCATAGAGAAGCACATGAGTAAATAAGTGTGGGAAAAAGACCATAACCGAGAAAACCATACGAGTTATAATATGGAATACCGATGTCACACTCCACACTGGCCAAAGAGTGAGTCAACTTGCCAGGGTATAACTCCATAAATGGAAATACTAAATGGATCCACTAGTTAGAAGGCCTAAAAATGTAGAACCAAAATATCCTATGGTAGCACGTAGTTATGAGATTATAAGCTTTATATAAGACCCCTTAGATTGAGTCCCCCACCTAACTCATTCGGTGCTAAGTAAAAATCCTACGAAAATGGACAATGCATATTAGAGATAAACAAAACTGAATTCAGTTCGGAAAGTCATAACTTGTAAAATAAATCATATTCAAACTTGTACTTAGAATATCTCCTTAACAAAGATTCAAAATGAAACTGAATGGGTGCTAAGTCACCCAATATCATTTCATACTTGTATTTAGTTATTCTTGTACGAAATCATAAGTTCATATTATGCCATGAAAACCAAATATCCAAAGTTCATAAATCAACTTAAATCATGTTGGGTACTGGTTCAATAACCTTAAAATCACAAGTTTTATATTCAAAAAAAGTTACAATAATCATAGGAACATTTTAGGATAAAATCATAATAACGCATTTGTCAATCTAAGACTTCAAAATATACATTAGATTAAATAATGCAAATCTAAAATGCTTGAATTAAATTATGTAAAGCCTTGATATATATTCATGAATAATCATAAAAATATTAATAACCATAAATTAAGCAAATATCAATTATTATGCAATTATTCATAAATTAAAGATTGAAAATTCGTAATGCTAAATTTAGTTTTTCGAAGAGGACTTCTTGGTTGAAAGGAAATCAAGACTCAAACCAACATACCTTACTTGATTAGCCTTGAGAAGATGAAGAGACTTGGTGGAGATCTTGTAGAATACTTAGGCCTAAGTGTTGAGAGAGTTTTGGGAGAGCAATGTAGGGTAGGGAATTTGGTTTCTTTGAAGAGTGATATAAGGAATAAGTAGAGGGGTGGGGGTTATTTACGCTGATTCTTTTTTTTTTGGGGGGGGGGGGGTTATAAAGGTCATTTAATTACTAAAAAGTGGTTACAACATGTGGGGGAAAGGGCATAAAATCAGGTAGTGCAAATGGGCGTTTTAACTCACTTTTAATTAGAAGAAAGATGCCAAACACAAGGGAGTGGACATGAGACCTAGGTATGGAAGAATTATCCTTTCCCATGGTACAATTGCATGGTATGGTATGGCCTCAAGTCATGCTAAGGGCATGACAAAGGTTGTCCATGCAAGCCATGCAACAATGGCAAAAGAATTACTCCCAAACATGTAAATTATGCAACCTTCACATATACCCTCATTTCGAATAATTCCATACGCAAACTAAACTTCAGTTTTTTTAGTCTTAACTTCACATAACATTGCCCCTAAAATATTATACCAAGGACAAACCAACCGCCCTTCTAGGACCACCTCAACAATCACATAACTAAACCAAGCTAATTGCTAAGATAACCTTCATTTCAAATTTTACTTTAATCAATAGAAATTCACTTGAACATTATCCTTTCATGCAAGTATAGACTTAAAAAACACCTGGTACATTATACAGCCCGGCCCTTGCCATAATTTCTTAGACAAACCAACCTTTTGTGACCAAGCTCCTCACAATCGACGCATGCATTAGAACCCTTCAAACACAGGCCCCTATGACTCTTTCCACATGTAGGACACACATTAATGAGATTCATAACACTAACACCCTATGGGCTAGGGAGGTCATTGGCCAACCCCCTATGAGTAGCATGATGAGACACTTGGCCTTGATGGAACTGGACATCCCTTGGGAACTTACCCCCAAGACAATCCCTCTTGGCCTCATGCCCCCCCTCTCTTCCTCAATTTCTCCTCCTTCATTTGCTTGGTGTAGGTCATCAATCGAGAAAAGTCCATGTCTCTAATTAGCATGACGGACCGACATTCTTCACTTACCAAGTCGAAGACCCCCATCACACACTTGTTCGTCCTAGATCAGGATCGGCCTCCAAACGAGGAGCATACTTTGAAAGTTGATTAAAATTGAGGGCATAACCCCTCACACTCATAGCACCTTGTCTCAAGTTCATAAACTTTACCAACTTTGCTTCCCTAAGCTCAAGAGGAATTAACCGACTAAGGAAGGCCAATTTGAACTCTTCCCAAAGCACCACATTACTAATTCCCTTCTCACCCTTTCTTTGATCATACCATATTTGAGCTCCCCTTTGAGTTGGTACACCACCAACTCCGCCTTTTTCATTCAGTCCAACACCCATGATATTCAAGATCTTGTAGACCTTATTAATGAGCTCTTGTGGATCTTCATCCACCTTTGACTCATAGAATATCGGACTTCCTCATGAAGTCTCTTACCCTATTTCCCGGGTAGAAGCATGAGGGGATTGGACCCCTTGATTGACTTGGTTGGCCACAACTTGGGCAAGCATGGTATGAGCATCCCGGAGCTCACCATTGGTAGGTTTCTCCTTGAGAGTTTTAGCCCTTTGTCCTCGAGTGTTTGCCATGATCTAGCATATCAAAAAATAATCTTCAGGGGAAAAACTTACCAAAACTCGATAGCATGACTTAGAACATGAGGAAGGGAAACATTTCCTAAAATATTTCATAGCCTCCTATTCATAGTCATGGCGCGCTTTACAACTATGAATAGGACTCTAATCAACGCGGTGTGTTGGACTCCAAAGATTTATCAACTTAGTGCTCGGATACCAAGTTTGTCATGACCCAAGCCTAGAACCGAGACATGACACGGTGAAAGGGTAGCCCAAAGGGACCCCCAGCAAGCCTCTTAAAACATCATTACATATCCTTGGTCGCGGAAGCAATAAAACAAACATCAAGAGATAAAAGTGGGGAAATCGGGGCTAAGGGAAAGCACTTCCATATCATATAAATCAAGAATAATAGATTCAAGGCTCTTAGCGTAGATACATAACATGTTCAACAAACACCTCTAATACGTAGATAAGTGCAAGGTCCAAGACAAAGTAATCGAGCTCACCCTCATAGTCAAAATAGACAATAAAGAAGAATGTCTCAATACATAATAGAAGCAACATAGACTAAGGTCCCCGAAGTGAAGGATTCACCAACTAGCTTGAGTAGTACCAAACTAGCCATGTGGAGAAGGAGGATGATCAACTTGGGCACCGGTTCCTACATGATGACATTATGTATGCATTAGTATGTTTGAATGTACCAAGTATGTAGGATGCAATGCAAACAAGAATTAAGCATCATAATCAAAATGCATAACTATAGGCAATAGGTATACTATAGCAATATGACATGTATGACCAATGCATAACTAAAACATGCTTCAGTAGCTCATGCTCATATAGGATATCATATGTGTAGAAGAGACCAAGCTAAATTTCCAAAATACAGCCCTTTGATAGTTTAGTGATGATGCAGCCCCATCACTTAGATGGATGAGTACAAACCCCCATCTAGGATGGCGATAATGCCACCCATCACCTAGGTGGAGAAGTATAAACCCTTCCCTAGGTTTATAATTACAAACCCCCATCTAGATTAGTGATGATGTCTACCCATCACTAGGTGGAGAAGTACAAACCTTTCCCTAGGTTGATGAGTACAAACCCCCATCTATGTTATCCGGGTTCTTAGTCCCCCTGGATTGGGCATGGTCTAATGCAACAATTTACTTAGACTTTATCGTATACATAAGCTTATTTCATAATCATATAGTCAATCATATCTTATCTCATGCTTTGGACCTTCAACTACTCAAGAAACTATATCAAGACATTTTATCAAACACTTAGGGGATGTGTAATTCTAGTATAAAATCACGAAATATAGAGATGAAATCATGCAAGAAAATCTATTGTAAAACCATCAATCAATACTTTGCAACACTCTCAAGTAATATACGTGAAAACCTCTTCTCAAATCTTACAATAGGTCAAATATTTATAGCTCAAAACATAGCAAAACAGTCACAACTTTACATAGCTTTAACATAGTGTGTAGTGAATTTCATAATAAGCAAGACCCATTTGTAAATCAACTTTAAATCATGTAATTTAAGAGAAAGAAGGCTTGGGTATCATGGGTTAAAGGAACCTATGAAAGAAACCCACATACCTTAGCTTAGAGATGAACTTGGTAAACATTGGAGATGGAGACTTGAAGCTTGAAGAAGAACCTTGAAGGAGAACCTTAGCTTAGGATAAGGGTTTGGGACTTGAGTTTGGGGAGTGAAAATATGGATAAATGTTTGGGCGAGTATTGAAAAATGTTTTAGTTAATATGAGGGTGAAATTTTTAATAAGTATGGGTAAAAACACGTTTGGGAACACTAAGGCCCAAGACTTAGAAGTCTTAGACCAAATTAAAAAAAAAGATCACTTTTTACATAGTTGCGAGACGCGGATTTGCCTTTGAAAATTGCATTCTTGTAATTTCATAATTGCTAATTTTTCTCTCTTGAATCGAGGTTAGACCCTCATATACTTTTGAACCCCTGAACAAGAATATGAAGTCAGATTTTCAAAATTACAAATGGATTTTGAGATATATGGAATTTAAAATTTTGGACATTCGGAGGCACGTTTTCGAGTACTTTTTGGGGTCGTTTGATCCTCGGTCGTGGAAGCAAAACAACAACAATCAAGAGATTTAAATAAGGATAAAGGAACTAAGGGAAGTCTTAGATACTCATAAAATACTCAAGAGTCAAGCTTAAAGCATAGATACATTAATTGTTCCAATAACACCTCCAGATTAGGCGGGGGCCAAGACACTTTCGAGGCGCACCCTTGTAGTATTAAATGTTCAACATAAAGAGATACCAAAAGCAAGAGTAGTGTAGCTAGTGCCCCCAAACTTTAGGACTCACCAAAGCTCATCTTCAAGATGCCAAAACTAGCCATGTGGAGGATGATCATGAGGTGCTCTAGTTCCTACATAGTAACATCATGTAGGCATAGAGTATAATACATTTGAATGTACTAAGTATGTTGGATGCAATGCAACTAGACATAAGCCAATATAGTCAAAATGCATAATCATAAGCAATGGATAAGTATAGTATCAATATGGCATGCATGATCAATGCTTGAACTAAAACATGCTTGTAAATCATATATCTTGTATAGCACAGAATACATGTGTGGTAGGAGACCATAATCATAGACCAAACAACTATTACTTGGAATCCAAGGTATGTCAACCCTTTGGAAGGTGATTAAGGTACCTATCACTCAATATGGTAGTGCGAGCATGTCACCTCCCGACGACGTGGTCAAGGTACATACCCCTTGACGTAGAAGTACGGGCATGTCACCCCCTGATGAGGTGGTCAAGGTATATACCCCTCGATGTGGTAGTACGGGCATGTGATGCCCCTCCCCCTAAGGTGGTCAAGCTACATACCCCTCGATGTGGAGTATGGTCATGTAACCCCCCGACGAGGTGGTCAAGGTATGTCACCCCTCAACGAGGTGGTTGGGCATGTCAAACCTTCACCGAGGTGTGGTCAACTTACAACACTATTGATACATTCATGAATTCAATACATACATACAATCCCATAATCATCATATAGTCACTTGATTCATAACTTATGCAACAGTTCATCGATAGCTCAAGAATCCTTGTCATGACATCTTATCAAACACTAGGCGGGTGTGCGATGGTAGTTCAAAATCATGCAATTTAAGAGTGAAATAATGTGAGAAAACTTAACGTAAATCAACCTGCCAACACGTAGTAAAACTCTCATATATGATACCTTGAAATCTATCCACAAATCTCATAATAGATCATAGTTTCATAGCCCAAAACATACATAGTCACAATAGACAAACTATCTCATAGTATAAGCTTGAAATAGGTAGACATGTGTTTCCAATCAACATTTCATAAAACCCTAACATAGCTTGTAATGACTATTCATAATAAGTAATACCCATAAGAAACACAATTTAGAAACATGCAATTTTCATTAAAAGGGAAGGTTGGGCACCATATAAAAAAGGACCCAATGGTTGAAACCCCACATCCTCAAATTTGGGGATTTCCTTGATGTAGAGTTGAAGAGAACTTGAAGCTTGAATGAAGTTCTTGAGATC
Organism: Solanum ossicruentum; assembly: GCA_025774065.1. NCBI lineage: Eukaryota > Viridiplantae > Streptophyta > Magnoliopsida > Solanales > Solanaceae > Solanum > Solanum ossicruentum. The sequence goes on along the minus strand of JAOTQR010112848.1, from coordinate 3,701 downwards.
CAAAATTAAGCTTGGGATACTTGAATTTGGATGAAATATTTAGTTAAGTGTTACAGAGGGTTTTGAGAGTGTCTTGAGTGATATATAATTGAAAAATGACTAAATATAGGTGTTTCACACATATGATTGCATGAGGCCAAGACCCCAATGTCTTAGGGCTGAAATTGGAAAATCAAGGAAGTCCAAACACACCCCCGTGATGGGTCTACGTCGCGGAGGCATTGCGGATGCCTTCTATTTTCGCAATTAATGAAATTTTGCAATGGGTCCTCTAAAATAGGGGTTATACCCACCTCCCGCTCAATTTTAACCCCTGATCATGAATAAGAAGTCATATTTTTTATATCATGATGAATTTTGAGATACATGAAAATTACAATTATGGGCATTTTCAAGGAATATTTTCGAGGCATTTCACTAACCTTGAAATGATAAATGTGACACTTGAAGCTATCCCTTCTAAGTCTCGTTTTCATATCATAAGCATTCATAAGGTAAAATAAGCATATATTAGAGCATAAATAAGAAACATATATATATATATATATATATATATATATATATATATATTGGTGGGGACTAGCACATAAGTGTCAACATTAACAAAATGGAAAGCATCATAAGAGCTTGTTCCTGAAGCATGGGAGCTCACTACCAAGTATTCGAGCGTGAGAATTTGAATGCTTGCCTCAATATGGAATAATCTCCTCATCATCTGCCCCTACATGGCTAGGTCATGTAATCAAAGAAGTATGTTTTAGCACATAGTATATACTAAGTATGTAGGAATACCATGAACCAAAGGACATCATAATAATATCAATATGCATAACCGTAAGCAATAAGATGAGGACGCAATATGCATGAGCAACTATTTAAAAGTCAGGTGAAAAAGCATCATAAATCCATTCATAGCCTTAATTTAAATATGTGGGAATAGGACTATAACTGACTTATAAGACCATGCAAATTATAACATGAAATCTTGATGCTTACTCTACATTGAGCCAAGTGGAGTCTACTTTGCCAAGGTAAACTCGATCCTCACCCTATAGGCTCTATCCTAGCACGATGAGAACCATCATTTAACCATACCTTTTAGGATCTATCCTAGAATGGTGAGCATCCATCATTAAACTAATTGGATCCATGCGCACACCTTTAATGAATAAAATATGATCATCGTTCTTATGGTGGTGCAATGTCATAGGACCATGGCATATACCACGACCCTCTCGGTGCTAATTCATACATCACAAAATACATAAAACATGCATATACATTGCTTTAACATAAGTCGTGCCACATTAAAATCATGCTTTCATACTTCATAAATAGTCATCAGCTTTCATGAAAATATCATGTCATAAGAATATTCCATATACTTTGCATTCATCATAGTGTGGATAGACATACCCACCTTCAACATAGCCATGACAACATTTGGCATATCTTTCACCTTTTGCCTCCCATGTAATGCATAGAACCTATTATTATGAGGACCACCACCGTGTTGCACAACTTATGGCTTTTGGTCTGCCTGTACATCTTTCCCATGCGGGAAAATACCCTTACCCTTATTATGAGCCTTGGAGCAATTGGCAATTTTGTGACCTAGTTGGCCATATGCAAAAAAACTACCTGACTCCAATAGCATATACCACCATGGTTCTTACCATATTTTTCACTTGTTGGCCAAGCTTGAGCATGGCCACCACTTTGTTGACCCATAGTATGTTGAAACAAATCATTAGTATGTCTTTGGTTGAGGGCATTCGAAGACCCTTGCTGGTGGAACCTTTGGTTTTGATGATGTCGGTTGCCATCACCAGCCTTATGACCTTGATGCTCACCACCTCGGCCTCTTAACATCATTTTTCCTCAGCTTGCGGATCTTCTTTTCCTCAAGTTGCTTGGCATAAGTCATAATCCAAGACAAATCCATGTCTTGGATTAGTAGAGCAGTTTGGCATTGTTCATTGATGAGGTCGGAGACTCCTAAAACAAACATATTCATCCTAGCCCTAGTATCTGATACCAACATAGGAGCATATTTGGAGAGTGTGTTGAATTTCAATGAGTACTCGTGAACACTCATCGACCCTTTCCTCAAGTTCATAAACTCTTTCATCTTGGCTTCCCTTAATTAAAGAGGGAAAAAGTGGTCCAAGAATGCAGCCTTGAATTCTTCCCAATCAGTTGGTCCACCAAGCACCCTTTCACCTTTCCACTGATAATACCAAATCAGGGCAAGGCTTTTAAGTTGGTAAGCCGCCAACTTCTCATTCTCCTCCGATGACACACCCAGAATCAAGAGAACCTTGTATACCTCATCAATGAACTCCATGGGATCCTCATGAATTCTATTTCCATAAACTTCTAGCGGGTTCATACAGGTGAAATCTCTCACTCTAGCTGCCTAGGTGGGAGCTTGAGGTGCTGGAGGTTGAGGTGGAGCTTGCATAGCATAATTAGCAACCATTTGAGCCAATAATAAGATAACATTCCTGAACTCGGTGTGGCACACGTTATCCTCTTCTGGAGGTTGAGAAACCTCACATACGTAAATATTTCTTCTTGGCAGCATTTTCTACAATGCAATGAACAAGTCATTAGAAGGATAAATAACTCTAAGGCACGATTTGATTTAAACAAAGAAGTGAGACAAAACTAAACATCTTATAGCCTCCTATTCATGGTTGTGGCATGCTTCACTACCATGAATAAGACTCTACTAGATGTGTTGTGTGGACATACTTTTTTTCTTTTGTCTTTCAGAGATTCGAAATCTATGTAAAGTTTTGTTCGGATAAATTATGATAATTAACAACTTAAAATACTTAAATTTTAAAAGATATTAAAAAAAATTTCTTTGACTTTTGAAATTGTATCGGTGCCATATAAATTGAAACAGAAGATATAACATATACATTATTATAAAATGACACAAAAAGCACTATAAATCAAATAATTAACAATTTAAAATTTTAAATAAATCAAAATTTAATTGATTTTTGAAATTCTTTCTGTATCATGTAAATTAAGATATAAAAAATAATACATATTATTCAGAAATTAAATAAAAAATACTACAAATTATAATAATTAATAACTTAAAATATATAAAAATCATCTAAAAGATTTGAATGATTATCTTAGTTCTAACTTTGTCACATATTCTGAGATTAAAAGAATAACATGTATTTGGGCTGACACCAATATATACATATAAGGTTTGAACAAATATATTTGAGGATTTTGGTTTTGGTCACTAATATGTATATACTACTTATAAGAGCTCGTGTCTAACATATGGTACTTTTTAATCTTGACTTACATGATATTGATAGATTTTTTTATATATATTTTTAAAAAATTTAAAGTTATTAAATATTTTGAGATATAGCACATTTTGTATTAATTTTAAATAAAATATGTTACTTATTTTGTTCCAATTTATGTTGCAGATACAAAATTTTGAGAGTCAGTTAAAATTTTATTTATTTTTAAAAATATTGTAAAGTATTAAGTGTTGTAATTTATAATATGTTTTACAAATCTTAAATAATGTATGTTACTCTTTCAGTCCTAATCAATGTAGTGCTGACAAAATTTCAAAAATAAAAATTTTAAATTGTCAATTATTGTGAATATTACTTTTGACATCATTTTTAGTAATATGTAAAGGGTCTTTTATATAT
>JAOTQR010112838.1:0-25596 GCA_025774065.1 Solanum ossicruentum | reverse complement strand
GTTGCAACTTTCCAAAATTGCATCATAAGGGCTCCATCTTAGCCTATTGATCAATTTGGTCCCAAACTTTTCTATTTCGATCCAAACAAGGACTTCTAACTCCAATTTAATTATGTAACCCATATTCACTTAATACTCTAATCAAATACCGGAAATATACTTATGTTTAAATTACCCAACATCCACAACAAAATTTTCCAATTGTACAGTTATCCTTAATTTAAAGAATTATAGGGTCTAACACGAGGGGTCCATTGTATATTCAAGCCACCGAGAGGGCCATTTCATTATTCATTGCTGAGAGGGTCATTGCATATTCAAGTTTCCGAGAGCACCATTAAATTCACATAATCATCAAGAAGGCCATTACATGTTGATTTCCAAGAGGGACATTATATTTGCATTATTCCCATGAGGGCCATTACATGCTCATTGCCGAAAGGGCTATCACATTCATCATATATTCAAGAAAGACATCATCATTCATTGCCGAGAAGACCATCATCATGCTACATTATCGACTCATTATTTGTCACGTTGATAAGAAAAATATGAGTTGAACATGGTGTGGACATCATCAAATAGGATGCAACACAATGTGAAACTTTTTCTCAACAGCGAACTGGGATATAGTCTGATGAGAAATGTCAATCTCTTCGAGTGCAAGCTGAGAAACGACTTACGCCACAATCTAACCACACCCTTGTCAGAAGGCATGTAGTTATTTCTTTGAGTTTGTTAGTATTTAGTTTCGCACCCAGGTGATCTTAATTCTCACCGACAGCAATCCTTCCCAATCCAAGTGACAATATGCCAAGAGTTTCAAAAATATATCCATGTAAGTTCTTAATTATAGGTGTGAAGTGCACCATATTTATGGTTAAGAAGTTGCAAGCCTCTTTTTCATAATTCGACTGGTTTGTCACTTTTCCTGAACCAGATGTTATTTGGGAATAATAGATTTCCTTTTTGACTGATGGAATAGAACTATAACTAGCCTAATTCCTAAGTCCAAGGATATGTAGGTGGGCTCGATTTTGAAAACTCGGTTGTATTCTGACATTAGCCTTAAAAATCTCATTCCCAAGTATTCTAATTTCTCCATAATTCGATATGGGGATCGCTTTGATTTTTTTTCAAAATCGTACATAAAATCAAGCATTTTGAACTACAAGTGGCCTGAATTCTCATGTACCCTGAGATATTTAGGAAATCCAAAATCAAGGTCTTGCCATAATTTTCCAAAGTACGAACCAAGATCATTTTAGAAGATGAAGATATGGTCAGGTAAAATTGGAATTACTCAAGTTTTTTCGTCCACAATCTCTTTCATTGATCATATCCGAAGAAATCTTTTAGGTTTTAAGATTTTAATTTTGATTATGATTGTATATTATATATTATATACATTTATTTCAACTATTAATAGTAAATATTATATTTTCATTAATTTTTCAAGATTTTCTCTTATAGATTTTATCTTTAATCACTTTAGTTTAATTATTATCAGGATTAATTACTTTGTAGCTGAATTAATTATTTTAAGTTGTTAATGTTTAAAAGCTCTCTAATTAATTCGTGTTAATTCATCTCGTACTCAAATTAATCGACTGATTTGATTTAATTATGTTATTTATTAGTCATACTTGTAATTTCAAATGGTTAATTTCTCAATTTAAAATTTTCTTACTTTCAGCCTTCTTTAGAGTCAATTTTGACCCAATTTTCAAACAAAAAACTCAATCCAAATTATAAGAACCTGCGCCAGTCCTTATTTTATTCATAAAATCAGCCAACCTTTTTTTTAATAAACATACACACGCCCCTTTCTTGTGTTTCTCTTTTCAGGTGCTAATGTGTCTTTCACCTCCTCCCCCTTCTTCACCAAAATGATGAAACAAACCCAGCAAGCTTTAGTAGCAATAGTGCCCAAAAATGACATTTCAGCAACCTTTGATACTCACCCAACATCCCTCGTCCTTGAGCGAGTCAGGTGTCATCATCCCCATGCTCATCCATCCTTGCCATTAGAACAGACGGATGAGATCAATCCATTCATTGGTGTGATTTCCAACTGTTAAAGCATGGAGGTAAGACTTGAAGATTCAAAATTCTGAATATTCTACAAGATTCCTTTAATTTTCCCCCCAAAATTACCCAATTTTTTCCTATATATATGACCCCTTTGTTAACTGAAGAGGGATCGATTTTTGGTTTTTCTGAAAACGCATTTTTGAAATCTATTAAGTTTCAAAATTTCAAAAGAATTTGGGGTCTGGTTTCAGAACAAAGGCTCTGCAGTTTAGTCTGTTGAGTTAACGAGATAGGAGGTCATTTATTGAGCTCGTCTGGTGTCCCAGTGTCGCCGCTCAACAATAGGTAACATTCTAATTTCTTTAATGTTTCAATTCGTAAATATGTAAAAATCTGGGAAATCTCTTGTGTTATTTTTTAAGATTTTGTTGTTGAACTGAAGGAAATTGCTTATCCTATGAACGTAGCCTTGTGTCTTATATGTTCTTGTCAGTTGTTGCCTGTTAAAAAGGAGAGAAAATTCTTAGAGCTAATCTTTGAATTATTGAATATATTGATGCTTGATTATTAAATTTTTGTTTTTCTTTATTCTACAAACTTATAGGTGAACTATTGCGAGTCTTTTGTACCCTCTTTTGCCTTTGCATATTAATAACTAAATATATTCTTAGACACACATTTTACATCAATTCTTATAGAAGTGGTGTTCTAGAATATTGTAACACATTTTGACTAGAATGCTAAAGTTAAACCACTGTTTTGGTTTAGCTATGGCAATGGTTTCAACTTAGCTTAATGTTTATTGGTCTTCATTCTTGTTCAAGTTTCTTAGCTTCTTGATTAATTAATGGTGTTTGTACTTTGTCTCAAAATCTAGGTATTCTCCTTATTTGTTGCAAATTAATGGCATCTCTTGTTAAAAGCAAATCAAAGTACTTTTCTTTCATTAGTTTTCATTCTTAGTTCAAAGTTATGAGTTTCATATATTTGTTTTAGTTTCAAGATTAATGGGTTTAGGTGTAGAGTTTTAGCTTCAAGTTAATGAGTTTTTAATATGTTGAATCTTACTTTCAAAGTTGTGGATTTACTATGTTGATTTTAGCTAGTGAGTTTCATATATTGATTTTAGTTTCAAGATAAATGGGTTTAGGTGTTGAGTTTTAGCTTCAAGTTAATGATTTTCCATGTGTTGAATCTTAGTTTCAAAGTTACGTCCTATGTTGATTTTAGCTATTGAGTCTCATATATTGATTTTAGTTTCAAAATATGGGTTATATGTTGATTCTTAAACTCAACTTAATGGATTTTATATGCTTGTTTTTAGTTTCAAGTTTAACGAGTTTTATATACTGTTTTTACTTTTTAGTTTCAAAGGGTAGGGGTGGATATCTTGACCCTTGGTTTCAAGTTATAGAGTTGTGGATTTAAATAATTTTCGAATCCCTAATCCTTTTTTTTTCTTTTATGCATTTGTCCAAGTCTTCCGGAACTCCTACCTTGTATTTCTTGGGGCCATGAAGGCCCAATCAAGTCTGGGGAATTAGCTTGCAGGTTGAGGACATTGATATTCAAGATTTTGGAGGCCAAAAGCCATTGCATATGCTGATATACAGAGTGTATATAGTGGCACAATACAGCGGAATGGGGCTTTAAAAGAGCCTAAACTTCAGCAGCTAATTTCCAAGAACTAGGACAGGATAAATTTGGGCTTATTAAGCACATGCAGTGATGAATTTGGGCAGGCCCAAGTTTAATACTCTTATTTCCTTATTTTGTCGTTTATTTATTTGTATTTATGTGACTCTAACACTAACATCTATTTTTTTAAAATTAAATTCCCCAAACGACAAATCATCTTATGTTAATGCTTTAATTCATTTTACTTTAACCATTGTCAAAGAGTCTAAATTATTTCAAAAGGGGTCAAATTATTAATTTCCTTTTAAACTTAGTTGATTTTTTTAAAAAAAATTTCTTTTTTTTTTTGGTTTCCCACCCAGTGTCCGAAGCCCGTGAAGCACCGATTAAACTTGGATCGCACACTGCAGGGCCAATTTGAGGGTACCACTCCAACAAGATTCTTTTCATTCCCAGGGATCAAAAAGAAAAAAAACATTCAAGTACCTTTCAAATTTCGATAAATGTTTTCTTTTTAAATTATTCATAAAACACTTAGGTTAGTTATTATTATTCCTTACAAAAATGAATTAATAAATGAATATCTCTTTTATTTGAAATATTCTTCATTTAATTAATTTTGCAAAATGTGTTTTCTTAAATGTTTTAGTTGAAATTTTAGGAAATATAAATTATTTTGAATACCAAGTCTTTCTTTTATTTATTTATGTCACGGCCCAAGCCTAGGGCCTAGACTCGAATGGCGAATGGGGAACCCGAAGGAACCCCAAACAAACTTCATAGCATATTATTACACATCCTTAGTCGCAAAAGCAATATAAAATAACATAATGAATATGAACAAGGGGAATTGAGACTGACAGAGAGAGAGGGGAGAGAGAGAGAGAGAGAGTTTAATACTTAAATAACGAAGATGAGTCAAAGCTCATAATAATACATAACTAGTCCAACAACACCTCTAAACATAGATACTTAGCGGAGGCCAAAACTACGCAATCGGGCTCACCCTCATGGCCATATAAACGAAAAAAAGAGTCTTAGTACATAACAAAAGAGAATAGCATTGTCCCCCAAATGGAGGACTCACCAAAGGCTAACTTGAACAATCCGTCCAGCGACGAGAAGAACCAATAGGAGCTCCGGTTCCTACATGGTAACATCATGTAAGCATAGAGTATGCATAAGTATGTTTGAATGTACTAAGTATTTGAGATGCAATGCAACAAGAGATAGACATCATCATAATAATAATAATAATAATAATAATAATAATAATAATAATAATAATAATAATAATAATAATAATAACAACAACAACAACAACAACAAGCAATGAATAGCATAATAACAATATGACATGTATTAATGATGCGTGAAGTAAAACATGCTTACAATCTATTCAACTCATATAGATTATAATACATAAGTGTGGGAAGAGACCTCAACAACATAACATAAGACCATGTGAGTTACAACTCGGAATCCCGATGCCAACCCTACACTGGAGGAAAGGGGGAAGTTACTTGCCAAGATAAACCTCCTAACGCCTAAGTAGATCTACTAAGCCTATTGTGAATCGGGTACTTGCCTTTAGTTCTTGGACTCGGGTACTAGCCTCAAGCGCTTATATTTAGGGTACTCGCCTCTTAGAGATTTGGGGACTCGCCTCTAATCCCTTCACCTATGGTGGCACAAAGTTCTAAGACTTGGGGACTCACCTATAGTCCACTTTGTAATAAGTATAATCCCACAGAATATATAAGATAATCATACCTTAATCACTTGCAATAAACATAGAGACATGGCACGAGCAGCTCTTAACATCATTAACCTAAAATGGTAAGCCTAATTTCAATTATACGAATGGGTCATTATCAACATTATCCTTTGCATTAACATTAACATCAAAGGCTCACAATAGGTATAATCTTAGAAAAAGGGGCTTAATCCAGCCCTACAACATCATCAACATTAACATGATTTAAACAGATCTTTTGAAAGTTCATAATCATCATAGAGTCACTTGTATCATAACTCAAGCAACTGATCATCCAAACTTAAAGAATCCTTAAAAGGCATTTTATCAAACACTTGGTGGATGTGTAATGCTAGTGTAAAATCATGCAATTCAAGAGTGAAATCATGCTAGAAAATCCATTGTAAAATCATCAATCAACACCTTGCAATACCCTCAAGTAATATAAATAAAAACCCTTCCTCAAATGTTACATTAGATCAAAAATATATAGCTCAAAACATAGTAAAACAATCACAACTTTACATAGCTTTAACCTGTTCATAGACATATTCATAATAGTAAACCCAATTATAAAACCAACTTTAAATCATGCAAATTGAGTAAACAAGACATTAGGACACCATGGGTGGAAGAACCCAATGGATAAAACAAAGAAATTAGGGCACCATGGGTGGAAGAACCCAATGGCCAAAACCCACAAACCTTGACTTTGGAGATTTTCTTGAAGAAGATTTGGAATGGAGACTTGAAGCTTGAATGAAATCCTTAGATCCGGAAATAGATTGGAACACTTGAATCTTGAAGAGTACTTCGGGCTTGATTTGGTTTCCTTGAATCCCCACAAGACTTCTTGAAAACCATGAGAATGAATGGCGAATTTAATGAAGATAAGAGAGGATTTTGAGAGGTTTTTGGTTGGTTTTTGGGGCTCAAAACGGCTAGACAATGAGGGATTTTCGTGTATATAGGTATAGGGTTATTACCCAATTACCCTGTAGTAAAAAAGAACAATTTTCAGAAATTTTAGAACTAGTCCGCATCAAGTCTGTGCCGCAGACAACTACTATTTTGCGAAGTTTCACCAAAAATTATTTTTCTTGGCATGGATAAAGTTTACCTTGTAGGTACTCATTTTTTCACATAATTTTTCCCTCTAAATAAGAATGTAAGATCAGATTTTTGAAATTCTGCATGAATTTTGAAATATTGAAAAAAAGGCATCATAGGGTCTTTTCGAGCTACGTAAGGGGTGTTTAAATATCTCCGATTTGACATATAAGGGACTTACGATTATGAGGGCATTCCTAGGAAGTGTGGGGCATTTCAATATCTCCATCTTGGGAACATTGGTCCCCAAATGTCAAAGAAACATACATAAGAAGAGTAATTATGTAGAAATCAACCCCAACAAGAATGCAATAATGCCCTTAAACACCATTTTCAAAAATCTCAACTTAAGTGTCAAAAATCGTCATGAACTTGTTACCATAAAAGTGAGTGCATGCAAATATGGTAGGGGCTGAAACATAAGACTTCAAATCACAAAAAGGGATTTGACATGTTATTATAAGCTTGAATAGAATGAAAGAGGTACGGATATCGCTTTTCCATGCCCACTCCGTCTCCTCGAGAGACACTTTTGACTTGACGATTCTTCCAAAGGGCCTTGACGAAAACTACACCCTTATCAATCAACTTCTTCAACCTTTCCATCCAATATCTCCACGGGGACCTCTTCCCAAGTCAACTTATCCTCGACAACACCCGCTATCTTACTAGTTCTATAGCACTAGAGTCACCACTACATCCCTTCAACCTACACGCATGAAAAATCGAACAAACTATAACCATGTCCCTAGGTAATTCTAATCTTTAACAGCCTTACCAATCTTCCTTTACACATTATAAGGACTCCCAACCCTAAACTCATTCTCAACCTTAAACACACGTAGTCCACTTGGTACCATAAACCACCATCTCCCCCTTGGGAGACAACCACCACTCTACTATCTCTCCACCCAAACTTCCAACCCTAGTAAGACAGGATCAAGGCCTTGCTTAATCTAGACTTCTCCAACCAAAGAAGATTTAGAACTATCAAGAATGCCACACCACTATGCTTAACTTCCCTTAAAATACTTCCAATCTAACCAACCGATGGATCCTATTAGTCTCTTCCTTGCCACCATTATCTACACATGCTAGGCTACCTAGAGCAACGCCCGTAACATTAGCCTTACCGGGGAAAAATAATGCACACTCACTCATAATCCTTAAAGAATTCTAGGCACCTTTTTGCCATCCACCATGCACACCTATCATATTTAGCAAATAACCTCTCATCCTCTGAGATTTGCAACACTACCCCCAAATAATTCACAAGCTCTAAACAAATCAATATGTCATCAGTAAAGACCACCACAAACATATCACAGTAGGGTTTTAAGACCCTATTCCAGACCCACAAACACTACTGGTGAATAAGCCAACCAAACAACTCCACCAATATTCAAAATGATCATTCCTAGTTCAAAATGAAACTTAGGGATATCACCTACCCTCCTCCACACTTGAGAACAAAACCCAAACCTCAAATGAACCTTAGAGAAGTGACTAAGCCATCGTAGTTGACCAAATGGATCAATCAACCTTAACCATTATATTACAACCTTACGGGTTCTACACTCACTGGAAGCATGCTATGCAAATAGCCTAAACTACCCCAAGACCTCCAACACCTCAAACTAAGTCCAACCGAGATCAGAAGACAAGACTCTACGCAATGATAACATAGGACAACCCTTATAGATCTCTTCTACCCACTATAGACTCATGCAACCATCCGGACACACACATGAATCCTATGAGCACAAAGGAATCACACAAGAGTTAGCCACTCCCGGACCTATCGATTCACCTTACTCAAAATGTTGGTCACAAGTTTGGCCTAAATTAGGGTCAACTAAGTCATATGAGAGACAATAGGAGAGAACCTACTCACAAGCTCCGATAATAACCCGCTAAACCCAAGAAGCTCCTAATATCCGATGGGTTCAAGGGCCTAGGACAATATCTAATCACCTAGGTCTTGCTAGGGTCCATTTCAATACCATTTCCCAGCACCACATGACCTAAGAAAGAAACCTCTTACAACCAAACTCCCACTTCTCCTATTTAGCATCCAACCTTATTCCTTAAACTTTGTAGTACTACCCTCAATGACTCACATACACTACCTCATTAGGGAAACAAACTATCATATCATCACCAAAACTACCATAAGCATATTAGAGTAGGGACTAAAAGATCTTACTTATGAGACTTATACGCATAATCGGTGCAAAAGTTAGACCAAAGGACACCACCCTAAATTCGAAATATCAGAAAGGAACATTCAAGGCCTCATCTACCACCAATAACAATTCTATAAACAAAACAACTTAGGTTCAACACTTCCAATACTCACAAAATGATAAATGCAACCCCTTAGAGATCAATTGCACCTTAAGACATGAAATGGACCTACCTCCCTTCCTACCATTTGACAATCTCCCACTCACGGACGGGCTCATTAGGGATTTAGGATCTAGCACTAAGGGTTCTACCACCCCTGAAGACACAACATGCATGCAACCATTCCATCCTAACTATGACATCAAGATCCAAACGCCAACTCCAACAAACCACAAAACAAGACCTAATGCAATACAAACCCGGATCAACACCTATGAACTTTCTAGCAACAATATACCAAACCAAGAGGTAAACACCAAAGGTTCACATCACAACTCGGGACACATAAGAAGCCCACTAGCCAAAAAAAGAAATAATGAAGGAAATGGTAAAACTCGGATCCATCAACATCAAAACCTTCAACTTACCTTCCTTTGACTTTCTCTTCGAAGCGACATAATCAACTAGAAGAGCAAAGAGCATTCGTTAGAGGAGAGAACCCTATCTCACTTCTAAAGCATGACATAGATCGTGAAGAAGGGAAACATTTCCTAAAATGTCTCACAGCCTCCTACTCATAGTTGTGGTGCACAACACAACCATGAATATGACTCTAATTGACGTGGTGTGTTGGAATCTGAGGATCTATCAACCTAGTGCTTTGATACTATCATTCTTATGACCCAAGCCTAGGGCCTAGACGTGACTGGTGAATGGAGAACCTGAAGGAACTCCAAATAAGTACCGTAGCATATCATTACAAATCCTTGGTCATAGAAGCAATATAAAACAAGGTAAGAAACAAGAATAAGGGGAACATGGACTAAGGGAGAGAGAGAGAGAGAGAGAGAGAGAGAGAGTTCAGTACTTAAATAACATAGATGAGTCAAAGCTCATACATAATACATAACTAGTCCAACAACACCTTTAAACATAGATACTTAGTGGGGGCCAAGACAAGGCAACCAGGCTCACCCTCATGGCCATAAGTATACAATAAATGAAAAAAAGGTGTCTTAATACATAACATAAGAGAATAGTCATTGTCCCTGAAATGGAGCGCTCATCAAAGGCTAACTTGAACAATCCGTCTAGCCATGAAAAGAATCAACAAGAGATGATTCCTACATGGTAACATCGAATAGGCATAGAGTATGCGTTAGTTGAATGTAATAAGTATGTGGGATGCAATGCAACAAGAGATAGACATCATAATCAAAATGCATAATAATAATAATAATAAGTAATGAATAGCATAATGACAATATGATATGTATGAATGCAGTGTGAAGTAAAACATGCTCACAATTCATTCAATTCATATAGATCATTATACATAAGTGTGGGAAGAGACATCAACTAACATAAAATAAGATCAAGTGAGACACAACTCGGAATCCCGATGTCAACCCTATACCGGAGGAAATGGGGAAGTTACTTGCCAAGGTAAATCTCCTAACGGCTAAGTGAATCCACTAAGCCTTTTGTGAACTGGGTACTCGTCTCTAGTTCATGGACTTGGGTACTCGGCTCAAGCTCGGACTTGGGTATTTGCCTCAAACCCTCATATTTAGGGTACTCAGCTCAAGCCCTCATATTTAGGGTACTCGCCTCTTAGAGATTTAGGGACTCGCCTCTAATCCCTTTACCTATGGTGGGATGTAGTTCTAAGAGTTGGGGACTCGCCTCTATTCCACTCTGTGATAAGTATAATCCCATGGAATATATAAGATAATCATACTTTAATCACTTTTAGTAAACATAGAGACATGGCACGAGTAGCTATTAACATCATTGACCTCAAATGATGAGCCTAACTTTAATCATAAGAATGGGTTATCATCAACATTATCCTCTGCATTAACATTAACATCAAAGGCTCACAAGAGGTATAATCTTAGAAAAAGGGGCTTAATTCGGCCCTACAACATCATCAACATTATCATGATTTAAATACATCTTTAGAAAAATCATAATCATCATAGGGTCACTTGAATCATAGCTCAACCAATAGATCATTCAAACTTACAAAATCCTTAAAAAGGTATTTTATCAAACATTTGGTGGGTGTGCAATGCTAGTGTAAAACCATGAAATTCAAAAGTGAAACCATGCGAGAAAATCCATCGTAAAACCATCAATCAACACCTTGCAACACCCTCATGCAATATAAATCAAAATCCCTCCTCAAATCTTATATTAGATCCAAGATTTATAGCTCAAAACATAGCAAAACAATCACAACTTCACATTGCTTTAACATAGTTCTTTAGACATGTTCATACTAGTAAACCCATTTGTAAAACCAACTTTAAGTCATGCAAATTGAGTATAAAGGAGATTCGGGCACCATGGGTGGAAGAACCCAATGGCTAAAACCTACATACCTTGACTTTAGTGATTTTCTTGAAGAAAATTTGGAATAGAGATTTGAAGTTTGAATGAAATCCTTAGCTCCAGTAAGAGATTGGGACACTTAAATCTTGAGGAGTACTTGAGGATTGACTTGGTTTCCTTGAATTCCCACAAGACTTCTTGAAAAACCTTGAGAATGAATGGAGAATTTGATTAATATTAGAGAGGATTTTGAGAGGCTTTTGGTTGGTTTTTAGGTCTCAAAACGGCTAGACAATGAGGAATTTTCGTGTATATAGGTATCGGGTTATTAACCAATTGCCCTAGAGTAAAAAGGAACAATTTTCATAAAATTTTGAACTAGTCTACGTCAAGTCTGCATCGCGGGCCCGTCGCTTACAACTACTATTTTGCGAAGTTTCACCAAAAGTTATTTTTCTTGGCATGAACAAAGTATACCTTGTAGGCACTCATTTTCCCACCCAATGTTCCCATTCGAATAAGAATATGAGGTCAGATTAGCGAAATACTACACAGATTTTGAGATATTGAAAAATAAAGCATCATAGGTTTTGACCGAGCTACGTGATTTGACATATAACGGAATTACAACTATAGGGCCATTCCTAGGCAAGTGTGGGGCTTTTCAATATCTCTCCCTTAGGAACATTCGTCCCCGAATGTCGAAGAAACGTACACAAGAAGAGTAATCATGAAGAAATCATCCCCAACAAGAATGCAATAATGCACTTAAACATCATTTTCAAAAATCTCAACTTAAGTGTCAAAAAAAATCATCATGAACTCGTTAACATAAACGTAAATGCATGCAAATGACATAGGAGCTGAAACATAAGACTTGAAATCACAAAAAGGGATTTGACATGTTATCATAAGATTGAATAGAATGAAAGAGGTATGGATATCACTTTTCCATGTCTACTCCATCTCCCTGAGAGACACTTTCAACTTTACGAATCTTCCAAAAGGCCTTGACGAAAACTACACCCTTATCAATCAAGTTCTTCAACCCTTCCATCCAATATCTCTGCGGGGACCTCCTCCCAAGTCAACGTATCCTCCACAACACCCGTAATCTTACTAGTTCTATAGCACTAGAGTCACCACCACATCTCTTCAACCTAAAAGCATGAAAATTCAGACAAACTATAACCATATCCCTAGGTAATTCCAATCTTTAAGCAACCTTACCAATCCTCCTCTACATACTATAAGGACTCACAACCCTAAACTCATTCTCAACCTTAATCACACATAGTCCAGTTGGTACCATAAACCACCATCTCCCCCTTGGGAGACAACCTCCGCTCTACCATCTCTCCACCCAAAACTTCCAACACTAATAAGATGGGATCAACGCCTTACTTAATCAAGACTTCTCCAACCAAAGAAGATTTGGAACCATCAAGAATGCCACACCACTATGCTCAACTTCCCTTAACCTACTTCCAATCTAGCCAACCGATGGATCCCACAAGTCTCCTCCTTGCCACCATCATCCACACATACTAGGCTATCTAGAGCACCGATCGCAACATTAGCCTTACTAGGGTAAAATAATGCACACTCACTCATAATCCTTAAAGAATTCTAGCCACCTTCTTGCCATCCACCATGCACAACTATAATATTTAGCAAACAACCTCTCATCCTCCAAGACTTGCAACACTACCTCCAAATGATTAACAAGCTCTAAACAAATCAATACGTCACCACTAGAGACCACCACAAACATATCATGGTAGGGTTTTAAGACCCTTTTCAAGACCCACAAACACTACTGGTGCATAGCCTAACCAAACAACTACAATAATCATTCCTAGTTCAATTGAGAACAAAACCAGAACCTCAAATCAACCTTAGAGAAGTGACTAACCCATTATAGTTTACCAAATGGCACGATCATCCTTAACCATCATATTACAACCTTACGAGTTCTACACTCATTGGAAGCATGCTATGCAAGTAGCCCAAACTACCCCAAGACCTCCAACACCTCAAACTAAGTCCAACCTTGATCACAAGACAAGACTCTACATAATGATAAAATAGGGCAACCCTTATAGATCTCTTCTACCCACTATAGACTCAGGTAACTATCTGGCACAGACATATGAATCCTATGAACAAAAAGAAATCACACAAGATGTAGAAACTCCCAGACCTATCAACTCACCTTACTCAAAACGCCAATCATAACTTTGGCCTTACTTAGAGTCAACTAAGTTAGATGAGAGATAATAGAAGCGAACCTACTCACAAGCTCAGATAATAGCCCTCTAAACCCAAGAAACTCCTAATATCCTATGGGTTCAAAGGCCTAGGTAAATCTCTAATCACCTACGTCTTACTACGGTCCACTTCAATACCATCGGTCGGTACCACACGACCTAGGAAAGCAACCTCTTACAACCAAACTCCAACTTCTCCTATTTAGCATCCAACCTTCTTCCTTGAACTTTATAGTACTACCCTCAAATAACTCACATGCACTACCTCATTAGAGAAACGAACCATCATGTCATCACCAAAACCACCATAAACCTATTAGAGTAAGGACTAAAAGATCTTACTCATGAGACTTATAGGCATAACCGGTGCGTTAGTCCAACCAAAAGGACACCACCCCAAATTTGAAATATCAGAAAGGGACATTCAAGGCCTCATCTACCACCAACAACAATTCCATTAAAAAAACATAGGTGCAATACCTCCAATTCTCACAAGATGATAAATTCAACCTTTTAGAGATCAATTGTACCTTAAGACATAAAATGGACCTACATCCCTTGTTATCAGTTGACAACCTCCCACTCAAGGACGGGCTCATTAGGGATTCAGGATCTAGCTCTACGGGTCCTACCACCCATGAAGACATAACATGCATGCAACCATTCCATCTCTCGTATGACATCAAAATACAGACATCAACTCCAACAAGCCACAAAACAAGATCTAATGCAATACAAACCCAGATCAACACCTATGTACTTTCTAGTAAAAGTATACCCAACCAAGAGGTAAACACCAAAGGTTCACATCACAACCTAGGACACACAATAAGTCCACTAGTAACAAAAAGAAATAATGGAAGAAATAGTGAAACTCAGATCCATTAACATCAAAACCTTCAACTTAACTTCCTTTACCTTCCTCATCGAATGATCAACTAGAAGAGCAAAGAATATTTGTTAGAGTAGAAAATCCTATCTCACTTCTAAAGCACGACATAGACGAAGAAGGGAAATATTTCCTAAAACTTCTCATAGCCTCCTACTCATAGTTGTGGTGCATAACACAAACGTGAATAAGACTCTAATCCACGTGGTGTGTTGGACTCTGAGGTTTTATCAACCTAGTGCTCTGATACCATAATTGTCATATCCCAAGCCTAGGTCCTAGACGTGACCGACGAATGGGGAACCCGAAGGAACCCCAAACAAATCTCATAGCATATCATTACACATCCTTGGTCGCAACATAAAACAATATAAGAAACATGAACAAAGGGAATTAGGAATAAGGGAGAGAGAGAGAATATAATATTTAAATAATATAGACGGGTCAAAGCTCATACATAATACATAACTAGTACAATAACACCTCTAAACATAAATACTTAGCGGGGGCCAAGACAAGGCAACCGGGCTCACCCTCATGGACATAAGTGTACAATAAACGAAAAAAAGAGTCCTAATATGTAACATAAGAGAATAGTCATTGTCCCCAGAATGGAGGACTCACCAAAGGCTAACTTGAACAATTCGTCTAGCCACGAGAAGAATCAATAGGACTCTGGTTCCTACATGGTAACATCATGCAGGCATAGTATGCATTAGTATGTTTGAATGTACTAAGTGTGTGGGATGCAATGCAACAAGAGATAGGCATCATAATCAAAATGCATCATAGTAATAGGCTATAAATAGCATAATAACAATATGACATGCATGAATGATGCATGACGTAAAACATGCTTACAATTCATTCAACTCATAAAGATCATCATACATAAGTGTGGTAAGAGACCTCAATCGACATAACATAAGACCTAGCGAGCTACAACTTGGAATCCCAATGTCAACCCTACACCAGAAAAAAGGGGGAAGTTACTTGCCAAGGTAAAACTCTTAATGCCTAAGTGGATCCGCTAAGCCTTTTGTGAATCAGGTACTTTCCTCTAGTTCTTGGACTTGGGTACTCACCTCAAGCCCAGACTCGGGTACTTGCCTTAAGCCCTCAACCTTAGGGTACTCGCCTCTTAGAGATTTGGGGACTCGCCTCTAATCACTTCACCTACGGTGCCACGTAGTTCTAGGACTTGGGGGCTCACCTCAAGGTCCACTTGGTGCTAAGTCTAATCCCACGGAATATATAAGATAATCATACCTTAATCACTTGCAATAAACATAGAGACATGGCACGAATAGCTCTTAACATCATTGATCTCAAATGGTAAGCCTAAATTCAATCATAAGAATGGGTCATCATGAACATTATCCTTTGCATTAAGATTAACATTAAAGGCTCACAAGAGGTATAATCTTAGAAAAAGGGGCTTAATCCGGCCCTACAACATAATCAACATTATCATGATTAAGCATATCTTTAGAAAGTTCATAATCATCATGGAGTAACTTGAATCATAACTCAACCAATAGATCATACAAAATTAAAGAATCCTTAAAAAGGTATTTTATCAAATAATTGACGGGTGTGCAATGCTAGTGTAAAATCATGCAATTCAAGAGTGAAATCATGCTAGAAAGTCCATTGTAAAACCATCAATCAACACCTTGTAACATCCTCAAGCAATATAAATCAAAACTCCTCCTCAAATCTTTTGTTAGATCCAAGATTTATAGCTCAAAACATAGTAAAATAATCACAACTTTACATAGTTTTAACATATTTCATAGAAATGTTAATACTAGCAAACCCATTTGTAAAACCAACTTTAAGTCATGCAAATTGAGTATAAAAGAGATTAGGGCACCATGGGTGGAATAACCCAATAGCTAAAACCCACATAGCTTGACTTTGGAGTTTTTCTTTAAGAAAATTTGAAATGGAGACTTGAAGCTTGAATGAAATCCTTAGATCCGGAAAGAGATTGGGAGCTTGATTTTTTTTGGTTTTCTTGAATTCCCACAAGAATTGTTGGCAACCTTGAGAACGAATGGAGAATTTGATGAAGATTAGAAAGGTTTTTTGTTGGTTTTTGGGGCTCAAAACGGCTAGACAATGAGGAATTATCATGTATATAGGTATAGGGTTGTTACTCAATTGTCCTGAAGTAAAAAAGAATTTCAGAAATTCTTGAACTTGTCTGCGTTACGGACCCATCGCGGATAGCTTCTGTTTTCCGAAGTTTCACCAAAAACTCTTTTTCTTGGCACGGACAAAGTATACCTTATATATACTTGTTTTCGCCCACAATTTCACCTCTGAACAAGAATATGAGGTCAGATTTATGAAATTCTATATGAATTTTGAGATATTGAAAAAAGGCATCATAGAGTCTTTCTGAGCAACATGAAGGGGTGTTTAAATATCCCCTATTTTAGATATAAGGTAATTATGATTATGGGGGAATTTCTAGGCAAGTGTGGGATGTTTCAATTTATTTACTTAAATAGTCTACACATAAGTTATTTTATAGTCTTAAATCATGTTTTGGATAGTTAGTTATATTAAGTCTAATAGCCAGATAACCGCGTGTTAGTGGTCCTTTCAAGTGTGTAAAACCTTATTGAAATGGAAATATGAACCCGGACTCTTTTCTTTAGAATTTTAAAAAGGATTTTTCTGTTTAAGTCCTTTTAAAATTATTCTAATGGTTTTCTTGATTTTTCCTTTAAAAGATTATGTGGTGACTCTATTATTTTCTTAAAAAATGATTTTCCTAAAGTCTAAATCATTTTTTTGAAGACCAACGCTTTCCCACATAAACAAGGCTATTTAGGTATTTTTTCCTACTTTCTTGTTTCATTTTTGAATGGTTTCTGGACCAAATTGCACTTTTTTAACTACTCTAGCCTATCTAAAGTCAATCACATTCCAATTTTCAAATCACGAATTCATTCTCTAAAAACCCTCCAAAGGCTCTCCTCCTCTCCAAGAAAGGAATTCTTTGAAGGTTAAGCAAATTCAAGCCATGTTCGTCTGAAACTTCTCTTGGTTCATCATCAAGGTATGTGAATTTTCATCCATGAATATATTTCACCAATGAGTTCAAAGCAAGTACATTAAGCATTTTCATGATTTTAGTTTCAATAGTGTAAATTTTGATTTAATTATGCTTATGTACTCAAATATGCATGAATTATTAGAAATTTCATGAACTTTAAGATCTACATGAATTTTTGCAAGTACACCATTTAAGGTTTATAGAAATAGTGATTGGGTTCCTTCAATTTTGATTCAATGATCTTAAACTACGTGATTATGCATGAATCTATCCTAATTACTTGTTTATGCTTACTGATTGTGAACTCATACTTTTACCCTAACTTTCAACTCTAGTCATGATCATGCAAGTATAAGGCTTCAAGCAAGTTTATGCAATGGGGTGACCTAAGACCTAAATGGTGACTTAGGAATCCAATCAACTCAAATTGAGGTATGAAAAGTAATAATGGAAGGCTTACACTCGCATTGCCCGTTTTACATGAACCTCTTGCATATGAAACTATGAGATTATGAACAAGCTTGTGAATATATTACTAGTATGATTTTGTGCCTATGATATGTATTTTGTGGGACTTAACTTAGCATCAAATGAGACTTTGAGGTGGGGACTTGACTTTTTTGGTCCTTATATAAAGTCTTTAAGTTCGAAACTACGTGCCATCAAAGGATTGTGATTATTACTATGGTTTGCTAGTGGATACACATGGCTCATGACACCTACTTAGTGGGGTAGAGTTCTACCTTGGCATGTAAACTCTCCTTTTTCTAATGTAGTGGCAACACCAGAATTTCATTTTATAGATCATAAGGTGTTGGTTATGGTATCATCCCGCATGTGTATGATTTATTATGTTTTGAATTCACTCATGGCATATTGGTATATTGATATCCCTTTTTCCCACTCTTGCACTACTCATTTACTTGCTTATGCACTTACTTAGTCTTTTGCACTACATGATTATTATTACATTGCATGTCTACGTACTTAGTATATTCAAATGTACTCATACCTACTTTATTCTTATATTATTTTGCATTGTAGGGATAGGTGACTATTCTCATCCTTATCCTCATGGTTGGAGTCGGTTTGCTTTACAGACTTATTATTAAGTCCTTATGCTCCTTGGATGGAACCTACTTACTTCTAACTTATGTCATGTTTGAGTTATTTTGAGACTAACATTTATTTTTCTTGAGGGTGAGATAGAGATATGTCTTAGCCCCCACCTAATCTAATACTTATAGGTATTGTTGGACATCATGTATGGATTTTATGTTGACTAGTATCCTATCTCTATCTCATACTATAACCCTAAGTGCTTCATTCTAAGTTTTTCCTTATGTTTAATGTTTATTACCTATGAATGATTATTCGAATACTCAGAGGTTTGTTTGAGTTTTCCCTGGGATTTTCATTCACTGTGTCACATCTAGGGCCAAACATAGGTCATGATATAATAGTGGTGTGTAATATCCCATAAGTTGGAAAGTCAAGAAAAGGGACTCAAAGGAAGTTTTCCCAAGAAAATTTAGCTTTTCTAGCACCAGGTGAACTTCTTGAGGTCATTGACGGGCTGTGATGAGGACCATGGCCCATGAAAATCTCTTGTAGTTCATCCCTTTAAACGATAAGAGTCTATGATAGGGTCCACATCTCGTAGAAGTTACCATGGACTGTGAAGACCCATTCATGAACCCTCTTCCTAAAATCTTTAGTGGGGTAAGGACCACGAAGGCGAACACAACCCATGGTGAGCACCACAAGCCATGGTGGCCTTCGTTGAAACAAACTTGGACAATCCCCCTTTCCATGGACCCTCATTCGGTCTATAGTGCTCTATATGGTTCATACAAGGGGCCTTGTATAAGGTGATTGGCGGTTAAAAATTTTCAGGATTATTTTACTTATTCTCACCTAATTCTCAATATACAAAAACCTTCTTGCTAAATAATCCTCCGAAGACATTCTTCTTCAAACAAGGCTCCATTGAAGACCAAGTTAATTCTTCCAAGTACCAAGGCAAATTTCTTCAATTTTTTGCTAGATTCAATATTAAGCCTATATTTATCCATGGGTCCCTTCCACCCATGGACCTCGAAATATGATCAACTTTTTCATTCAATTTTAAGTATGTGTTATACGAAATTTCATGATCTCAATTCCCATTCACATGAATTAAGATATGGTTATTTAGTTAATTATACATGACTTGTTATAATGGCATGATTTTAATGGTTTCCAAGTTAATTTTCTTACATGCTATCTAGGGTTAGTAAAATTCTACATGGGTTCGTTTAACTTGGATTCAATTGACATTATTTCAATAACTATGCATATTTTCAATCCAATTTCATGATTTCAAGTCAATTATGTGAGAATCTATGTTTTATCATAATTTCATTTACAAGTCATGATTATGAAATTTTAAGTATTCAAGCAAGTTTATGAAACTTATCTGTGAAAATTACTATGTACTCTTTCATAAGGTGTTCAAGGCCTATTTTAAACTATTTGAATGGTTGGAACTAGTTACATGAGTTTTAAAATTTGAAAAATATGAATTTTGGTATTTTTGGAGTCTTAAGTTATTGAAAAAGTGAGTTTTTGTGGCATTTTGAGTGTCCGAGGTCAGATCGGGGATCCCTCGATTTCATTAGCTTTGGAATGTTAAAACTAAACTATGGGAAGTTACAAAACTAAATTTGGAGTTAAAATGAGATTTTTTGGCGCAAAGTTGTGATTTTAGTCATTTTTAAGACCAAAGTTTGACTTTGATCAACATTCAGAGTTCAAAAGCTCGGATCAAAATTTTGATAGTTTTACTAGTTATGGATGGTGAAAGTAAAGCTAGAAATGGTCTCAATATATTTAGAGTTGCCGAGGGGCAGTTTTCATATTTTGAGGTTTAAACAAGTTTTATCAACTTGCAATGGTAAATGTGGGAGGAGGCCATGAAGCTGATTTCTGATCATTTCATTGAATTTGGATTAATGTGTCTAATATGAATACATATTTGATTTGTCAAATCTTGAGTTCAGATGAGTTTCAAGGGTCTATTCTGAGTAGGAAAATTGGATTTGGTTTGCTGATTTTTGCTGATATTTGGTGTTGGTGATTTCTTCTCTGCTTTCGCGGAGAAGCCTTCACGTTAGCAGAGGGTGTGGTCTATTGAGCTCCGCGTTCATGGAGTTGTGACATATTTGGTATCTGCATTTGCGAAATGTGCTCCATGATCTGCAGAGTAGTTTTCATTCCTAGACAGTTTTAAACTCATTAAACCTCAATTTGAACCCATTGTCGAACTTCCAAGATTTTTGGGGTGATTTTGAAGAAAGATTTTCAAAGATTTTTATTGGGTAAATATTTATAACACTAAGCTAATCATTTTCTATAAGTTTTATCTTGACTTTATCTTTGATTTCATGAAATTGAACACCCAAAATTGGGAATTCTTAGACTACGACTTTCAAACTTTAAATACTAATTTTTCATTGGATCTAAGCTTGGATTTAATGGGCTTTTCATCGATGAATTTCATTTTTTTATAGAACATAATTTTAAAGTTGTTTTTCAAATTCAGAAACTTTAGATTTTAGCCTTAAAATTGACTATTTTGCCCCTAAGCCTAATATTTGCTAATATGAGAACCAAAATGCTTCTCGATGGATCGAATTAGAGGATCGATTTGAGGACTTGGGTTGATTGAAAGCTTGTCCAAGTGTGGTTCTGGCATTGATGTGGGTTAAGCTAACCTTTTGTGACTGGATTTGAGTTACTGATCATGTTCATGCAATAATTATGAGATTTAGATGGGTAATTGTGTAATTGAGTTGATATGTTGAAATGATGATGGAAACATGAATTCGGTTGAGCCAAATTGTCATATAATTTGGCCCTATTAATGAACTGGGATGAATTGTGATGGGATGATGATGATTTGAGATGAATTGTGACTAAATGAGACTTGTAAGACTAATTAGGATGAGTTATGTCCGGCATTATTGACATGCTTGCATAATCGGGACGAGCAAAGTCAGGTATTATTGATATACTTGTATTATTGGGATGCATTAGGTCTGGTATCATTGGTATATTTGTATATTTGGGACTTGTAAGGTCCGGTAATATTGATATTCATGCATATTTGGGATGAGTAAGGTCCGATATTATTGACACTCTTGATTATTGATATAACTATGATGATCTAAAATATGATGAGGGTTTGGGCATTGGTTCTGACATTTGATATTACTCCTTGAGTGCATATGATTATTATGAGTTTCATGGCTCGGTATTCCTATTTTAATGCTACTCTAAATGTTTACATGCATATTTGGATTGCATTGTTGATTTACATCTATTGTGTGTGGTTTGTATTCCCTTGATTGGGGTAGGAGGCAAGGTGTCACTACCCAAAAATGGGCGTGATGACACTCATCTTATCCCGCCAAGACAAGTCAACCTACAACCCAACTATAACATTAAATGCAAAATTATAATTAAAATAAAAGTTCAATTACTGACAATAAGTCAACTTAATGAAAATCCCCCAAAACTTGGTTGTCACGTGCACAAGCTTCTAATGTATTACAATAGAATCGAAAGGAAACACAAGTATCAAATGATATTGTCTCTAGAATAGAACAAAATCATAAATAGGAGTAAGAAGTCAGTTGGGCTGGCAAACAGCTACCTCTCACAATCTCCACAAAAAGCCTCAGACAAGGAAGAGTAGAGAGTATCATGACTATCCAAGCTCGCAACCTACAAAATTATTGTAGCAAGGGGGTGAGTGCCAAACACACGGTACTCCCGCAAGTGAACTACTAAACATAAAATTAAGTAATATAGAATATCGGTACCCCCAGCACTCCAACCAATCCCCCACAACTACAACCTAATTCATAACCTTCACAATTACACCATCCAAAAATTCTATGATCAAAGCCTACAATAGTATAATTCTCATTTATCCCACTTTCAAGTGATATGAGAAAATTCTACGATTTATCAAGTTCTCGCTAACTCATCAAGTGTCATTACATCAATTCCAAAACTAATCATGTAAGGACATACACATGTCAAATGATATAATGAATAACCAATCTCAATAGCACTACATATAATCATAACAAGCAAAAGCATTATGGCATGAAGATGAATGTCGTGAGATAGAATGCAATGCAATGCAATGTCACGTAGAATGATGCATGTCTGTCCTAGTGATACACACCCATTGTAACACAGCCCAGGACCCATGGGGGATTCCTAGTCCATGCATCTGTCGCGGCGCGCGACCCGACCCATTGAATCATAGTAACTGTCACGGCGTGTGACCCGACCCAGTGAATTATAGTAACTGTCATGTCATGTGACCCGACCCAGCGAATCATAGTAACTGTCACAGCGTGTGACCCGACCCAGTGAATCATAGTAACTGTCACGGCGTGTGACCCGACACAGCGAATCATAGTAACTGTCACGGCGTGTGACCTGACCCATCGAATCATAGTAACCTCTTTAATTCTCATTCTTTTTCACTAGCCAGAAGCATTTCCCATGGGCTTTACATTTCTTTCCTTGGAACATCCAGCAATCACATAGTAAATGTACAATAACCAAGTTCATGAAAATAAAATATGCAAGAAGCCCATACAAATTCATATATCTCAAAATTAAGAATGGGTGGCTCAATAACATAAATGTTGCAATATCCTCAATCTCAATATCATCACAACCTTAACAACATTCACATCAAAAAGTAAGTATCACATCAATATCAATAACAAATAATTACTATTTCACATATAATAAACCTTCATCATTAGTCTACAAGTCAAATATCAACATAGGATAATTACTCAATTCAAAATATTTCAATGAAAGCCTACAAAAATCGTTCTTACCACCTCACACAAGAAGTATAAGATTCTATATACTTAACAATGGTTAAGAAATCCACTTGCCTTATATAAAGTCTCGAATAATTTCGAAGCTTTTCCCTTTCTATGACACTCCAATTCACCAAAATCTATTCAAATATAGCATCATAATTATATAATAAATCAAACACACTAAAATCAATTAATTCAGGTGAAAAGGGTAAAATGGTCCAAATATTTCATCGCCAAAAATTACCGTCGGAATCTATAAATTCAATATGAAAATATTCCCCAAGTGATAAGGAATTCAACGGCAAAAACCAATTCAAAAACGGAGCTAACATGAGGAACAAGTCGCATGTTAAAGTTTTTGAAATACATTAAAAATGCAGCAGTAAATCTGTAATTTGTACCTCAAACGAAGCAACAAAGTCATTTTCTAAATCTCCCACAGTGTTATCCTCGGAAAAATATATAATTTAGCCTTTTGAATTGCTCAAATCCGATCAAAATTGAGAGAGAAATCGTTGGCTGAAGTTTGGGAAAAGTTTGCGGTCTTCTCTCCTCTTTCTTGGAAAAAATCCGCAATCTTCGTAGTTCTTTTAAATTGAAAGAACCTGGAAGGACATTGATTGAAAGAATTATCTTTGATTCTTCAATTCTTGACTTAGACTCTTTAGAGTTCTTGATGAAGAACCATAATTCTTGAAGAAGAAGTGTCAAGAAAACCGTTCTTGGGATTCTTGAATTTGTTTTCTTGAAACCCTAGGTTATGATTCAAAATCCTATTAGAGCTTCATGAAAAGATGCAGAAGTTTAGGTTGGGTAGATTGAAATTCATGAAGAATACTTACCTTGAGGAGGAATCTTGGAAGTTAATCCTAACTTGATGATTTTCTTGATGTTTCTTGAGCTTTTATGTTAAGGAGAAAAGGGAGAGGGTTTTATCATGAAAACTGATGTTTTAGGATTTTTAGGACCTTAAATAGACCCCAAAGATTTTAGGATAAAAATACCCTAAAATTATAAAGAAAAAAAGTCATTAATCATCCAGTGAGGGTCCGCATCGAGTCCGCGACTCGCTTCGAGCGCGGACATTCGAACAACTCTGCACTCCTTCACTAAAATGGTCATAACTTTCTACTTTGAACACCGATTAACGTAATATTAGATCATTGGAAAGAAAATTCAAATATCTTTGATTTGATATATTATGGGTCACCTAAATCATTGTATTTGAGGAGATATGGTCATTTGAAGTTGACCCTTCTATTGACTCATACAAAAACTTAGTTGCTAAAAATTCTTTGAACTTGGCTTGATGTAAAAGATCCCTTATGACTCTAAATTACACCTAATACTTAGGAATTGATCCTAGCATGTATATACAACTTACAAGTCATTGGTTCACCTAACGTTCATAAAATTATACGTTAGATCTACAACCTCATATCAACTCCAATTCTATTTCCATACTAAGAAATTGACTTTAACATCTATCCTCAATTAAAAATCCTCAATTAAAATCCTATATTATATAAAGGATGACTCGGTCTTAGCTTAAAAAAAATTGGGTTCTTACATCATTTTCCCCTTGGGATCATTTGTCCTCGAATGATGAGTAAAGGTGCATATTGAGGCACGAATAGCCTCAGAATTCATCTTGACACTCCCCTCAGTCAATCAAACTTTCGACTCCTCATCACTATCAACAATCCTTATTTAGACTCAAGAATAGACAACCCACTCAAGAAAAGATACTCGATTTAGTTAAGGATAAGAAAATTACCTTCAACATTCTCATTGTCAGGCACGAATAACAATTCACACTCCTTTCAATAATCAATCAACCAATCTGGATAGTCACGCATCACTTAGAGTAGGCAAATCGATTTCAATCTAGAGTAAAGATACTCTTTAAGACATTTTCACCATCAAGAACGAATGGAATGTTACAACATAGTCGATTCTAATCATTTGAACACCTCGACAATCAGCATTTTGAACTCAGGAAGGAATCCATCAACTCTAATGGGGAATGGGACCATCGATATATAATTCTCTATATACAATTTTCAAGCTTAGCACCTAATCTCAATTGTACTCCGTTTCATGAAGCTCTACTCCCTCAACTTAAGCTTATAGATCTTACTCAAATTCCCATCTAACCATCTCCTCCTCTTTCATTCAAGCCTACTTCTAAGCCTCAAGAATTCCCTAGATGATCATACTCATACAAAGCAAATCCTCAATACTCAACT
>JAOTQR010112837.1:0-65975 GCA_025774065.1 Solanum ossicruentum | reverse complement strand
AAGGAAAGATATTGAGGAGATACAAAGGGCAGAATCAATCTCTTACCAACACGACAAAAATTTCAGGTAGTCGACCAATTGAGTTATTAAAATTCTCCGTAATATCATATATTTTATCTTATTTGATATCCTGTGCCCTCATTTATTTTGATCGATAATATTCTTAGACCAATTTTTTTCTTATTGTCAAAAGTATTCTTGGCCTGGCAATAACATTAAATATATTGTAACAAAAACAAAATGATCCGAATCGCCTACTTTGTTGTACTTAATTTACTCAATATTTATGTAACATTTTAACAGTTAGATTGTATTTAAAAAATAATATTCTATATTTTACATCATTCATATATCTATTTTCGAAAATATTAATTGCATTTTTAGTTTTCACAAAACTACATAAGCGCTTATGATTATAAATTTAACTAATTTGATTAAAGTATTTTATATGACATTTATTATTACGTATTATCTTTATATTTTATCAATATCATAATATATTATCATTGTAGTATGTTTTTCTTTAAATAATAATAATCCTTAATACAATTATCAAACTTTTTCAAATAAAGATCAAAATTTGTCTAATTTAGCTAAATTCGCATTCAACTTCAATTGCTAAGTTGATTTAATTTGTCACCCAACAAAACAAGCCAGAACCTAGCCCATTTGTGTTTTTTTTTTTCACCATTCATACAATTTAATTGAGCAGCCCACTCTTCTCTCCTTCATTATTTATTTAACTTTCACATTTATTTTCTAATCCCTAAATATTCTACTTTCGTTGAAAGCTCCCAACTCGCCTCTCTCTTTCATACAAACCTTAATAACATTTTTCAAGTCTTAATCATTTCATTGTGAATTAGTATATTTTTCTA
Source organism: Solanum ossicruentum (assembly GCA_025774065.1). Taxonomy (NCBI): domain Eukaryota; kingdom Viridiplantae; phylum Streptophyta; class Magnoliopsida; order Solanales; family Solanaceae; genus Solanum; species Solanum ossicruentum. Next base: position 65,097 of record JAOTQR010112837.1, on the reverse strand, counting down.
TCATTTCCAAATTCTTTTTTCACTTTCATGTCTCTCCTTTATCCATTTACTATAAAGTTGGATTAAAACATAAAGATATGAGTGGAAGTTTTGTCAAAAATTGGTCACCGAAAGGAAGGAAGATGAAGATATCTCAAAACATTAATTAAATTATTCAAATATCAGTAAAATAGGGTAATGCCGTCTATTTCTTCTCCAGATATTTAGTATATGATTTTCATTTTTGTATGATTTATTTTAGTATCATTTTTTATATTTAAAAGGAAAACACCCAATGGGATTATAAAATGGGGAATCAAACTTTTACCAACAAGGAAAAAATTCAGGTACTCAATCAACTTAACTACTTAATTGTTCTTAATAATGTCTATTTTAAAATTTCATATTATGAGCTCTCATTTCCTTTTTTATTTTCAACTAGTATTTTGTTTAATATCAATTCTAAGAATTGTAATTCAAATTCCTAGAGTCTATTTTTCCATCCTCATCCCCAAACCCTCAAAAAAACTCGCAATCCTAATTGAATCTGCCTACTTTTCATGACCATCGAAACTTGTCATTATGGTAACTACTATTATCTCACCTGTTGGTTAGCCCATCCCATAGCTTGATACCAAGGACAACGAGTTATCACAAATGAAAGAAATATAAGGAAATATGAAAAAAAAAATTGAAAGTTAGGGTTATATAAACATGACAACACTTTTTGTAACCTGGTAATAGCTGATAATCGAGCTATTAATGCTAAATAAGAGATAGAAGCAACATAGGAACAATATATATCAAATTGTCTCTGAAAGCCAAATAAAAGCTTATACCTTCTCCCCTCTCACTTTGTTCGAGCTCTTTCTCCCCTATCCAAAGAGTCGAGCCACTTCTCCCCAAACTCTCTTTTTACAGCCTCGTGAACCGGACATAGTACAATGCGTACTGACTTTTCTTATTTCTTCTCTGACGATATACGATATTTTGACTAACTAATCAACGCCCTCCATATAGTCTTCTCCTAATTAATTGGAGAATGGCTGTTGTGGATGCAAGAAGTTCACCAAGGTCTTCTGATCACAAAATTCATTCCATGCAAGGTGCTTGTCAACAGTGAGAACTCATACTACGAAATGTAGGATGCAGAGTGTAGTATGAGTACAGAACAAATGACACACGGTAGGCACAAGTTGACTTAGTTTCGAGGATAACACAATTAAAAATTACTAGTAAAAAGGGAAGGTACAGAGTACAAACAATTAAGAAGGGATAGAATATTATAATTCATATACACAAAGACAACAAATATAATAAATGAGCAAGAGATAGAAACATGGGAACATACTTTAGAATGCAAGCCTAACAACCTAATCATAACAAGATCTTTCCACAAAAGTCAACTAACCAGAAAGATAGTAATGGACTCCCTTTTGTAAGGCACTCGACCTAGACTCTATGGCGAGACTTCCTTCGTGGGTCTTATCCCGATTCTCTTTCTTAGCACTTTGACAGATGAAAAGTATCTCTACTGAAAGTGCAGTCGAATAGAGAACAGTAGTTCGTTGCTTAACGGAGTTGTCTCAACCAAGCAATTCCACACCCCATAACCTCAAACGAAAGGTCACCTGTCGGTAGCTGGGATGCTATCCCTTTTTACGATGAGAAGCGGGAGAGGGCTCCATCTTATCTGAATAAAAGAATTCAGTGATTTCAAGTCCCCCTCAGTCACTGCCATAGTTGACCCTCTCTTCCAGATCCGAGCTTCTATGAGCCAAATCACTCTCCTCAGGGAATCAATCAATGAATGGCCAAGGCGCCTAGCAAGAAACTTCTTCGATGACTTCTTCCGGTTTAATTCAAAACTTGATTTTCTGATTTTTCGCTTGCTACGGGATTAGCCTCTTTGGCCTGCTTCACCTGCGTGAAGTTGATTCGGAAGCGTCCGATTCGACACACCGGGGATGAAAGCTACAAGGGGGCCTAGTCACAGCGCAAAAGGACAGCGAAATCTAAGCCCCTACTTTGTTCTCAACTCTTCTCACCTCCTGGGTGAGAAAGCAAATCAAGATCTTCGTTTTGTTCTCCCTTGGTCTCAAAGAGTCGAATCGGCTGAGGTCAAGAGGCATCACTCCTTCCCCTAAATTGATTTTCCATTTTCAATTGATACCAACCTTAATTAAGGGATGCTTTTCTTTTAGGTGTTGGGTCCTGAGGCTCCGAAGGAGGAAGATCAAAACCTAAATGTGCCAAGGAGAGTCCAGGCTTCAAATACATGCAAATACATGCATAGTTGAATACTTGCTTTTCCCTTTACTTTTTGCTGAACAAAAAACTCTCCCCACTGGGCGGGATTGTCTGGCAGATCCTTCGCCATACCAATAGAATCACTACTATTCACTAGAATAGCCTAAGGGTCAATCAAACTCTACCAATCAGGGAATATCATAGAGATAAGTCTAAGACACACATATAACCAACTATCAATTCAGTATAAGAATACATGAATATAATCAAATAATAACTTAACTAAACCCAAAGAGCCCAAAAGATACTACCAGCAAAAATAATCCGACTAACCTCCCATATGACAAACAGATGCAATTAGTAACTAATTATATCAGTGATAGGTAGTGCATATGAATGAAGGTAATGGAATAGTTAACCATAGTACTATCTATAATAATTTCCATATGTAGCAAAGCATATACATCTACCTTAGCCCTCAGATAGCAAGGTATGACCCATTTAGCTAGCTCTTTCTATTTAGTGGGTCACATGGATAAAAGGGTCCGTAGGGGACGTAGAAAGTCTATGTACTATACCTATACTTGAAATAGGGTCTACATAAAGCCTATCATTGGGGATGTGTGCCATCTAGTTATTGGAGATACATATTAGACACATTAGTGTAGAACATATTAAGAATATCCTTAATCAATTAGTAAGTGGTAAGAAAAGAGTCAGCAATCTACCCATCTGATCAATCAAGTAATGAGCACATCCGAGATGCCTCCATGTTTCCAAAAAATCAATTAACAAGGTGGAAGGGTCGTGTAACTCTTGTCAAAAGTAATTTTAAAGAGTAAAGATTGAAATCCGTATTTGCCAAAATCAATAATAAAAGTCCAATGCAAGAAACCGTACCATAAAATGCATGAAACCAAATGTCAATGAAATGCATGCCATCACTTGCATCCAAAAATAACAGCTAAACAATCAGTTGTACAATACTAACTCTATCCTACCCTCAGAGTGTAGAAAACTAATATGGAGTATTACAAGGTCATTGATCAAGGCCTCAGGCCCAATAGTTGATATCCACATATACTACAACAAGCCCCATATTGTCTCAAGTAATTTTCTCCATGTGCATGCCTACGCAACTATTAATAATTAGCATAGATTGAAGTATATAGTAGATTGAACTCTTAATTATATGCTTGCTTGCGGGGTCAAGCTATTGATTACATTTTATGACATAGTATCTAGCACTCAATTTCTATCCTCAATATTAATTTTTTCCTTTATATTTTATATCTCGTGTTTATCACCAATTAAAGTAAAATGACTAATTTTGTATCATTTGTAGGATAGCAGGATCACCGTGTTAGTAATCTAGAAGTACATCACACAAAAGCTAAATATGAATGATCATACTAAAGTAATGATTTTGTAAACAGAGAACTCTATACTGAAATATATACCCAAAATATTGCCACAGTACTGCTTTGCCATTGAACTTTGTATAACCCTTTGTGCGGGTGGATGTTGTATGCTGCTGTGAAAAGCTGAACGATGACATGACACTAAAGGACATCCATCTTATATGGATATGACACCTTCTCAGTGATGGACGACGAAAGGTAAAATAGGACTTGGAGGAGACTATGATTAAGCTAGATTATGTTAGAAGTGCAAACCTTGATACTCTCCCAAGGAAATAAGAAGTATGGCTTCTCGTATAATGGTTTAAAAGAGGCAATCTTCCATCTCTCAATACACTTAAAAGACTTATCAGTAACTTTCCCAAATTTATCATTGGCAAACAATCTATACTTTCAACCTGTGTTCTCTAGTTTCCTATCAAATATTATGTTATTAGATTTCTATATACCTATCATCTAGTTGCACTCATTGCTTCATATTATAATACGTGGGGGGTTTTCCAAGATTCTTTATATTCATCAACAAGCAAGTAGAAATAAGGCTATTCAATAACTTCATGATAAGAGTTGATATATACCCCTCCATTTCTGTCTTATCTTCAGCGCATTCATTAGTTCTTGACATATAATTTTTCATTTCAAAGAGTCAATGCAAGCACAGTCAGACATATAAAATATATAATATGTATGTATTAACATATCATTTTTCTGTAGTTTGAATGCTAATTCAGTCATATTTAATTTTAGTGCTCCCTAGGCCACCAACAAAGAATGACTGTAGATGAATATGTCAGCAACATCACCTGCTCTTTTGATAAGGATAGATCAATGCTTTTAAGATCTGTAGTTAAATAGGATAGATGTATTTTTTTTATTGCACCATTTCTAACTGTTGTTGGAGTTCCATAATGAGACAAGTTGCATTTGGTTTCCTTATATAGTTTAATCCCATTAAGAACTTGTCGAATGGAGCAAAATCATCAAGATGTTGTCTCACTTGGAGACATAGAGAAAAATGTTATTCATAGTTCTGAATTCGCTGACTTAAAGAATTTGAATAGAGAGCCAAATTCTTTGAGAGTTTCTACTTCCCCCGACATCATGTAGACCCCGACTTAGAAATTGACAGAGGATGCTTCTTTAATCGGGGAACATAAATCATATTGGAGAGGATGCGAAGAATCATTGGGAAAATACTCACAACCAGTTGGTGATATATGATCCTATTGTCACTATTATTGTTACTCCTGTTGCTGCTGAGATTAAACCTTTCCAAACTCGAAGAAAGTCCTCACCAAATTATACATCTAGGGCTTTTCCATATATAGGGGCATTTGTTGTGCATTGTGATAAGTGCTATAAATGGCGATACATACATACAAAGGAGAAGTATGAAGGAACAAGAGAGCACATATTAGAACAACTCTTGTATTGTGAAATAGCTCGAGTATAAATCATGTGATTGTATTGTTGTAGGTGTGACATACATTAAGAATCTAAGTTTAATCTTTTGAACCTATAGCTTATGATTAGGTAATACAGTCAGTCGGCCATCAAATTTGGTCTTGAGGTTGAAAAAAGTGTACAATGTTATATATAAATATTAATATAATTTTTCCATTTTGAGAGGAAAAGGTATGGAATCTCGCAAGATAGTTAAGGCAGGCATATCTATTTTGTTAAATTCTGCACCTCTTTTGTTAATATGGGTTGTTTGCAGTCTATTGCTCCAAGGAACCTTCCTTTTTTCATTAGAAGTGATGTTGTTGATTTCCCTTTCATTTCCAAGATCTACTCGTTTAATATCCTTGGCAAGAACTTTTCCTTGACATATTTCGTCAACATGATAGCAAGGAATCCATGATTTTATGATTTAGTTAGTTCCAAGACGGTTTTCTTGAAATTTTTTTAAAGCTTGTTTAATGGTTGGACCTACTTAACTTCTCTAAAATTGAACTTTTGGATCAACTTCCACCATCTTTTTTTAAATTGCTCATCAGTCCACGACTTATATATGTACTTCCAAAACTTTTCCATACTTGTTTGATGCCAAATACTGAGATAACCAAGATGCATTAGGTATCTGGAAAAATTTCTCCAACAGCTACTTTGATGTTGTCATTTTGATCAAATAACAAAATTCTTGGACCTTGAGGTCCACCACTTGCCAGGCACCATGAAACGTCCCAAAAATGTGCTTTAGAAATGCCCTTAATTGTAACTTTCATATATCACAAAATCCATGTGCAATATCGAAAATCCAACTTCATATTCCTGATTATGGAGAAATTGAGTAGGAAATGAGTATAACCCTAATTTTAGAGGACCCGTAGCTAAAAAATAATTTTCACAAAATTTTGATTTCCAGTGGTGATCTGCACCCTAGCCGCAACGTGCCAGGGTCGCGGATTAGTGTTAATTTTTCCCTTAAATTCTATTTTGGCCGAAGGGCCTTGGGGTCATAGCCCCATGCCCACTTATGTGTAGAAACACCTATACGTAGCAATTTTGCAACTCCATATAAGTCAAGACCCTCTCAATTCCCTCTTTAACTTAATTCTGGATCTCAAGAACTCCATTCAAGCTTCAAGTCTCCTTCAAGTCTAGATCAAGAAAACCCAAGTTTGAGGTATGCGGATTTCAACCATTGGGTCTTTTCACCCCTGGTGTCCTATCTTCCTATCTTTTGAAAATTGCATGTTTTCAAGTTGTATTATCTATGAGTATCTTTTATTATGGATTATAAGCAGGAAATATGTTGGGATTTTATGAAATGTTGATTAAATATGCATGTTTATCTATTTCAAGCCTGTACTATGAATGAATTTTGTCTATTGAGACTATGCATGTTTTGAGCTATGAAACAATGATCTATTATAAGATTTGATGATAGATTTTAAGGTATCTTACATGAGGGTTTTACTATATATTGTGTCACGACCCAAGCCTAGGGTTTAGACGTGACATGGCAAATGGGAACATGAAGTGATCCCAAACTAGCCTCTTAGTATATCATTTACACATCCTTGGTCGCGAAAGTACTTAAAAAACTACAAGAGAATATAAATAGGGATATAATGGACTAAGGGATGTCTTTAATAGCATAAATCATCAAAAGAGTCAAATCGCAAGCATAATTATATCACTTGTCCAACAACATCTCTAAACATGGAATTAAGCGGGGCCCACGACACATTCCAGGCCCATCTTCATAGTCATAATCATCTAAACAATGAAAAGTATCTTTACATAATATAAGATCAATAGTTATTGTCCTTGGAGTTAAGGACTCACCAAACTTGCTTCATGACAGAGTACTAGCTACATTAAGGAGGAAGATGATCGAGTGGAGCTCCAGTATCTACATGGTAATATCATGTAGGCATAGAGTATGCATTAGTACTTTGAATGTACTACATTTGTAGGATGCAATGCAACAAAAGATAGGCAACATAGTCAAAATGCATATACATAAGCAATGGGTGAGTATAATAGCAATATGACATACATGATCAATGCTTGAAGTGAAACACACTTATATAGAATATTTACATGTGTAGGAAGAGACCATCATCATAGACCAAACATTTAGTACTTGGAATCCAAGGTATATCACCCCTTTGGAAGGTGATTGAGGTATCCACCCCTCAATTTGTAGTACGGGCCTAGCATACCCTGAGAAGGTGATTGAAGTTTATACCCCTCAATTGGTAGTTCGGGCCTAGCACCCCCTGACAAGGTGATTGATGTATGTACCCCTCAATTGGTAGTATGGTCACAGCACCCCCTGAAAAGGTGATTGTACTATATACCCCTCAATTGGTAGTATTGGCCTAGCACCCCCTGACAAGGTAATTGAGGCATAGCACCCCCTCAACAAAGTGTTGTCAAATTGCAACACTATAGATACTTCTCATGAAATCAACACATATATACATCCCTTTCATCATCATAAAGTCACTTAACTCATAAGCCATGAAATAGACCTTTAATAACTCAAGCACCCTTAACCGGACATTTTATCAAACACTTGGTGAGTGTGTAATGCTAATTCAAAATCATGCAATTCAAGAATGAAATCATGTGAGAAAACTTAGCGTAAGTCCACCCACCAACACTTGGTAATACCTTCATGCAAGATACATTAAAACCTCTCATCAAATCTAATGAAAGATCATAGATTCATAGCTCAAAACATGCTTAAATAGTCAACAATTTATGAAACCCAGACATAGTTTATAATCAAATTCATAACAAGAGATACCCATAGTTATTTCAACTTGAAAACATGCAATTTGCTTAAAATGGAAGGTTGGGCACCATGGGAGAAAGGACCCAATGGTTGAAACCCACATACCTCAAATTTGGGGATTTCCTTGAAGAAGATTTGAAATAAGAAGTTGAAGCTTGAATGAATTTCTTGAGATTCGAAATGAGTTTGAGTCATTTGAATTTGGGCAAAATATTTTTCTAAGTGTTATAGAGGGTTTTCAGGAATGTGTTGAATGTTATGAGGTTGAAAAATCACTAAGTATAGGTTTTTTTTACTCATAGGAAGGCTTAGGACCTAGATCCCAAGGCCTTAGGCTGAAATAAGAAAAGCTAGCAACAAAATACACAACGTCGCGGAGCCAACGCGCACTATTTCTGGAAATTTGAATTTCTGGAAAACAAAAATTTGCTACGATTGCTCTAAAATCGGGACTATACCCATCCCCCACTCAATTTTACCCCTTGTCAAGAATATGAAGTCTGATTTTCGATAACACGCATGGATTTTAAGATATATAGAAATTATGATTATGGGAATTTTCGAGGCACGTCTTCGGGCACTTTTTGGGGTCGTTTCAATATCTCCCCCTAGGGAACATTCATCCCCGAATGTCAAAGAAATTTATATAAGATGAGTAATAAAGATGATTTCAGCCCACACAATAATGCAACAATGCACTTAAACATCATTTCAAAAATCTCAATATAAGTGTCAAAATCACCATGAACTTGTCAAGATAAATATGAATGAATGCAATGAAATAAAGGATCAATCTTAAGACTTGAAATCACATAGGGGACTTAAATTAGTATCTTAGGCTTGAATAGAATGGAAGAGATAGGGATATCGCTTTTGCATGTCCGTCTCGGCTTCTCATGTAGCACTCTCAACTTGTTGGTTCCTCCAAAGGACCTTAGCGACAGCTATATCCTTGTTCCTCAACCTCTTCACTTGTCTATCAAAAATTTCTATTAGGACCTCTTCATAACTCAAATTGTCTTCAACAACACCAACAACATCTAAAGGCATAATAGCACTTGGGTCACCACACACTTCTTCAACATAGACACATAGAAGACTAGATGAACCAAATTCATATCATTGGGAAACTCCAACTCATAGGCTACCTTACCAATCCTCCTCAATACTCTATAAGGACCCACAAATCTTGGACTCAATATACCCCTTTACCAAAATTAACCACACCCTTCATGGGTGAGACTTCAAATAGACCTAATCATAAACCTTAAATTCAAGATTCCTTCTCCTCATAAATGGCATAGGACTTTTGTCGAATTTGGGTTGTTTTCAACCTTTCCTTTATCATCCTTACCTTCTCCATGGCCTCCATAAACAAATCCAGGCCTACCAAAGCTATCTCCCCCACCTCAAACCATCCAACTGGGGACCTATAATGTCTACCATAGAGAGCCTCAAAAGGAGCAATACCTAGTCTTGTATGATAACTATTGTTGTAAGCAAAGTCAATGAGTGGAAGATGTTCACACCAACAACCCTTAAACTCCAAAACACAAGCTCTAAGCATATCATCAAGATTTTGGGTAGTTCTTTCATCTTGGCCATCTGTTTGAGGGTGAAAGGTCGTACTAAGCTTAACCTTGGTACCAAGACCTCTTTGGAAGGATATAAAAAATTGAGAAGTGAATTGAGCACCACGATCCTATATGATAGATAACAACACCCCATGCAATCTAACTAATTCATGAATGTACAATTTTACATAATCTTTGGCACCATAAGCCATCTTAACTAGTAGGAATGAACCACAACCCAAATAGAATCAAAATGCTATTTAGCTTAGGCAACCCAACCACAAAATCCATGTCGATTTTCTCCCACTTCCAAGTACGAATCTCTATATTTTGGGCTAGGCCACCCGACCTTTGATGTTCGGCTTTCACTTTTTGGCAATTATGGCAACCGGATACAAACTTAGCAATGTATCTCTTCATATCACCTAACCAAAACACTTTCCTCAAATCCCTTTACGTCTTTGTACAATTAGGATGAATAGAATAGGATGAATAAGGAGCCTCGTCTAAGATCTTCTCTTTCAAGTCATCCACACTAGGCACACAAACCTTACATTTGTACCTAAGGGTATCATCTCCCCCTTGGGAGAAAACCTGTACCTTACCATCTCTCACCGAGGCCTTCAACTCTAACAAGGCGGGGCCAAGATTTTGTTTTGTCTTTACCTCATAAATCAATGAGATTTAGAACCATCAACGACCACTACACCACCATTATCAACCTCCTCCAACCTATCTCCCAATCTAGCCAAACAATGGACCTCCATAGATACCTCTTTTTCACCATCATCAACATGAGCTAGGCTACCCATACACACCCTACTCAACGCATCGACCACAACATCAGCATTACCGGAGTAATAATGCACACTCATATCATAATCTTGGAGGAGCTTTAACCAGCTTCTTGTCTCAAGTTGAGATCTTTTTAGGTGAACATATATTGGAGACTCTTATGATCGGTAAACACATCAATATGCACTCCATGCAAATAATGATGCCAAATCTTCAAAGAAAATACCACAACGACCAATTTAAGATCATGGGTAGGATAATTCTTTTTATGCACCTTAAGTTGTCTAGAGGCATAAGCTATCACCTTTTCATTTTGCATCAAAACACAACCCAAACCAATCCTTGAGGCATCACAATACATAACAAACCCTTCTAAACCTTCCGATAGAGACAAGATAGGAGCCGAGTCGAGCTTATCTTTCAATGTTTTGAAACTCTTTTCACACTCATCGGTCCACACAAATTTTTCCTTCTTTTGGGTCAACTTAGTCATGGGAGAAGCAATAGAAGAGAAACCACTAATAAACCTCTGATAGTAACCCACTAACCCCAAGAAACCTCTAACATCCGATGGAGTCAAATGTCTAGGCCAATTTCTAATTACTTTCATCTTCTTATGATCCACCTTAATACCATTACTCAACACCACATAACCTAGAAAGGAAACCTTTTTCAACCAAAACTCAAATGTTTCATATTTCGCATACAACTTCCCCTCCCTCAAGATTTGCAATACCACCTCAAGTGATCCATATGCTCCAATGCACTATGGGAATAGATCAAGATATCATCAATAAATACCACCACAAACTAATCAATGTAGGATTTGTAAACTATATTCATAAGATTATGAAGATAGCCGGTGCATTAGTCAAACTGAAGGACATAACCACAAACTCATAGTACCCATACCTAATTCAGAAGGCCATATTGGGAATGTCACACTCCCTCACTTTGACTTGGTAATACTTGGACCAAAGATCAAACTTAGAGAAGTGACAAGTCCCAAGAAGTTGGTCAAAAACATCATCAATCCTTGGTAGAGGGTGCTTATTCTTCATGGTGACCCTATTAGGTTACCAGTAGTCAAAACACATTCTAAGAGTACCATCCTTCTTCTTCACAAACAACACTGGTGCACCCCAAGGTGATTGACTAGGTCTTATAAAACCCTTCTCTAACAAATCCCTCAATTGCTCCTTTAACTCCTTTAACTTCGCCGAGGCCATACGATAAGGGAGAATAGAAATGGTTTGAGTATCAGGAATGAGGTCTATGCCAAAGTCTATTTCTCTTTCACGAGGAACACCAGGAAGTTCACTAGGAAATACATCAAGGAATTCATTAATCACCAGAACCGACTCTATGGGAAAGACCTTAGACTCAACATCCCTAACCCTCACAAAATGATAGATAAACCCCTTAGAGATCAGTTTTTGGGCTTTAATGCAAGAAATGAAACTAACTTGAACACCACATCATGACTCTCCCACTCAAGGACAAGTTCACTAGGGAATTGGAATTCGACCCTACAGGTTCTATAGTCTATACAGGCATAATATGGATACAACCAATCCATCCCAAGAATGACATCAAATCCACTATATCCAACTCAATAGAATCACATGGCAACATTTTTGCAAAATGAAAATGGGAAAATTTCGATAGACCCTCCAAGCAACAATAGATGCACCAATAGGAGTAGACGCCTAATATGGCTCACACAACAATTTGAGTTTAACATGAAACTTTTTTGAACAAAAGGAGTAAAAAAAAGAATAAGTGGCACCTCGGTCTATCAATGCATATACATTAAGATCAAAGACTTTTAACATATCGATGATGACATCAGGCACCTTATCTAACCCTTGTCTCCCTTGAAGAGCACAGAACCAATTATGCCTTGGTGCACCACCTTGTTGACCTTCTCTACCCCTAGGACCCATATTTACACCTTGTCCATGTGGACCGCTATCTCCACCCTTGTTGCGATTATGTGGACAATCAATCATCATGTGACCTATTTCTCCACAACTATAGCAAGCATTAGTGTTCCTTAAACACGAGCCATCATGGCCTCTACGACATCTTGGGCACATAGGATTAGGCACCACACCACCACCACCTTGGACCCTTGGGTTGTCATTAGCAAACCTTCTATTAGGATCATTAGAAGACCCTTGGCCATGATGAAATCGGACACCATTGGGACCTTGGAATCTACCTTCAAAGCAGATCTTCTTAGCCTCACGATTCTTTTCTTTCTCAACTTTGCCCCCTTTAAGTGTTTGGCATAAGTTGTGAGGTAGGAAAAGTCCATATCACTTACCAACAGTGCAGCACGATACTCCTTATTCACTAATTCATGTACACCCATCACAAACTTGTTCAATCTAGACCTTGGCTTGGCCACCAATTATGGAGCATATTTGGGAAGTTGGTTGAACATGAGGGCATACTCCATCACACTCATCGATCCTTATTTAAATTCATGAATTCCATCATTCTGGCTTCCCTTAGCTCAAGAGGGAAGAACCAGTTGAGAAATTCTGCCTTAAACTCCTCTTAAAAGATCACATTGTCATTCCCTTTCTCTACCTTCCATTAGGTTAAGAATATTTTGGCCACCCTCTTGAGTTGGTAGGCTTCTAGCTCTACCTTCTCCTCTGATCTAACCCCTATAATACACAACACTTTGTACACCTCATCAATAAATTATTGGGGGTCCTCATCCACTTTAGACCCATGTAACTCCGGTCGGTTCATTCTCATAAAGTCTCTCACCTTAGAAGCCAAAATAGGAGCATGAAGGGCTTGGGACCCTTTGTTGATTTGATTAGTCATGGCTTGAGCAAACATGGAAATAACATTCTAGAACTCTTTATGAGTCGGTTGTTCTTCGGGTGTACGAGCTCTTCCTCCTCTTGGGATAGGCATGATCTAAAAAAGTAAAGAACATTTGCTAGGAGAAGCCTTACCTTAACTTCTATAGCATGATATAGATCAAGAAGATGGGAAACAATTCCTAAAATGCCTCATAGCCAGCCTCTTGCTCATAGTTGTGGTGTACTTCACAACCATGAATAAGACTCTAATCAACATGGTGTATTGGATGCCAAGGAACATTAACAACCTGTTCCCTGATACCAAGTTTGTCACAACCCAAGCCTAGGGCCTAGACGTCACACGATAAATGGGAACCCGAAGGGACCCCAATCAAGCCTCTTCTTATATCATCTACACATCCTTAGTTAACACAAGAGAGTATAAATAGGGATAAAAGGGACTAAGGGAAGTCTTTAAGATCATAAATCATCAAAAGAGTCAAATCTCAAGCATAATTACATCATTGTCAAAAAAAACACCTCTAAACATGGAATTGAGTGGGGACCATGACACTTTTCGTGGACATCCTCATAGTTATAAGCATCTAAACAAAGAAAAACATCTTTACATAACATAAGATCAATAGCTATTGTCCTTGGATTGAGCACTCACCAAATTTACTTTTAGAGATAGTACTAGCCATGTGAAGGAGGAAGATAATCAAGTGGAGCTTCGATTACTACATGGTAACATCATGTAGGCATAAAGTATGCGTCAGTATGTTTGAATGTACTAAGTAAGTAGGATGCAATGCAACAAGAGATAGGAAACATAGTCAAAATGCATATACATAAGCAATGGGTGAGTATAACAATAATATGGCATTCATGATTAATCCTTGAAGTAATGCATGCTTATATAGAACATATTACATGTTTAGGAAGATACCATCATCATAGACCAAACAACTAGTACTTGGAATCTAAGGCATATCACCCCCTTGAAAGGTGATTGCGACATTTACCCCTCAATTGGTAGTACAGGCCTAGCACCCCTCGGCAAGGTGATTGAAGTGTATACCCATCAAGTAGTAGTAGTGTCCTAGCACTCCCTAACAAGGTGATTGAAGTATATAGCCCTCAATTGGTAGTACGGGCTAGCACTCCCCGATAAGGTGATTGAGGCACTGCACCCCCTCAACAAGGTGTAGTGAACTTGCAACACTACAGATACTTTTCGTGAAATCAACACATATATACATCCCTTTCATCATCATAAAGTCACTTAACTCATCAGCCATGAAATAGACTTTCAATAACTCAAGTACCCTTAACTGGATATTTTATCAAACACTTGGCCAGTGTGTAATACTAGTTCAACATCATGCAATTCAAGAGTGAAATCATGTGAGAAAACTTAATGTAAGTTCACCCACCAACATTTGGTAATACCCTCATGCAAGATACATTAATATCCTTCATTAAGTCTCACGATAGATCATAGATTCCTAGCTCAAAACATGCTTAAATAGTCAACAATTCATGAAACCCCAATATAGTTTATAATCAATTTCATAAAAAGAGAACCCCATAGTTACTTCAACTTGAAAATATGCAATTTACATAAAAAGTAAGGTTGGGCACCATGGGAGAAAAGACCCAACGGTTGAAACCCACATACCTAAAATTTGGGGGATTTGCTTGAACAAGATTTGAATGAAAACTTGAAGCATGAATGAATTTCTTGAGATCCAAAATGAGTTTGATTCATTGAATTTGGGTGCAATATTTGTCTAAGTGTTAGAGAGGGTTTTAGTGTAATGATCCATTATTTTATTTGTGCTCCATTTACTTTCTTAATGCTCCACTGGAGCTAATAATTAATTTCAAAACTTATAATGTTGGAAGAAACTTTTTCTAGTGCCTTTGGCACTTATGGTGTTTCTTCAGTTCTATAGAGTATCATTGCCTATATATAAAGTAGAAACTCTGCTCAAGTGATCAGAAGAAATAGAAGGAAAATAATATAGAGAGAGCATTTGGAGTTTTAAGTATTTAATCTTGTTTGAAAGTTTTATTAAGTTGAAGGGAGGTGGTTTATTGCATGGAGTTTCAACAATTTTATTATTGTGGTGCTATGGATTCCACTCAAAAAGGGAAGGCCAAAGTGTTAAGTTGATCGTGATTCGACTAAGGCAAATGGATTTCTTAACCTTTGTTAAATACATAGAATCTTGTACTTCTTGTGTGAGGTGTTGAGGATGATTTAAGTAGGTCTTGATTGAAATAATTTGAATTGGGTAGTTATCCTATACTAATAAGTTGACTTGTGAATTCATGATGGAGGTCTATTATAAATGAAATAGTGATTATTTGTTATTGATATTGAAGTGATACATAATTGTTGTGATTTGGTTGAATGATATATTGTTGTGATTGATCTGCAATCCCAAGACCATGGAACCCATTTGTAATCTTGAACTTGAACTCTCAAAGTGATGCCTTGAATAAAGAAGGCTTGATGAAACGTTGATAATGAAGTGAGAAGTAATGATAAAAAATAATGAACACAAATATTGGATAGGGTATCACGTTCGGACACAATATTGGATCGGGTGTCACGTCCCGACATAAATATTGGATTGGGTGTCACGTTCTGACATAAATATTGGATCAGGTGTCACGTTCTGACACAAATATTGGATCAGGTGTCATGTTCTGACACAAATATTAAATCGAGTGTCACATTCCGACACAAATATTGGATCAGGTGCCACGTTCTGGCACGATAATAATAAAGGAAAACATATTAAAACAACTTAATATACTCAATTTCAAAGAATCTATCTCCCAAAAGAAGTGTGACTTGGAGGCCTGAGTCCTCATGTGTGTCATTGATATCGTTGATTAATTGTGTACTTGTTCTTGCTGTTGCTACCTAGTAAGTGTTATAGATTATCTTTTGCTAGGTATTTTATGCAAGTATGGTGGTGGGGGTTTGGTTGGAGTGTTAGGGGTACCGGTATTCTATTTGACTTAACTTTGTGTTTATTAGCTCGCTTGCTGGGTACCACATGGTATTTTGGTACTCACCCCTTGCTTCTACACTCGTGTAGGTGGTGAAACTTGGCTGTGAATAAAAAAAGCCTTTAAAGCTTGAAGGACTCTCAGGAGATATACAGAGGTAGCTGTTGTCATCTGGCTAACTGTATTGTTCCTATTTCTTCTGTACTTGTTCTGTTTGAGAAGAAGGACTGTTTGAACTTGTATTTCTTTGTTTTTTTCTGTATTAGTGGCTTGTACACGTGAAAACTAATCCTTTGGTGGGATTTAAGTTTATGGAAATTCTCAATTTTTGTTATTTATTTTAGTTAAAAGTCTTTCGCTTGTTGTAATTGTTATCCCTTTTAAGTTAAAGGCAGACTTGTTCTGGTGGGATTGAACAAGTGCCATCGCACCAAATTTTTGGGTCGTGACAAGTTGGTATCAGCGCTAGGTTCATAGGTCTCACGTGTAAACAAGCCAAGTTTAAATAGAGTCTTGAGGATCGGTATGGAGACGTCTGTACTTATCTTTAAGAGGCTATAGAGACTATTAGGAAACTTCTTTTTATTCATTCCATCTTATTGCGCGTGGTTATTTACGTTGGTAACGAGTGATGCCTATGTTCTCTTAACAGATGGAAAGGACTAGGGCTACTACTGCTGAGGGAATTGCCGAGACCCCAGTTAGAGGTAGGGAAAGGGGTCGAGTTAGGGATCTTGCCCGTGGAGTGACATTAGTATGAGGACATGCCCGAACAGTTGCACTAGTTAGAGGACAGGGTAGAGGGGCTTCTCCAGAGCCACAGATAGAGGTTAATGAGGATCAAGCCCTTCCAGAGCCCTCAACCACACCTTTACTTTAGAACACTTTGTTGAGGATGATGGGTATGCTTGAAAACCTTGCCCATGGGGTTGGTGCGCAGGGAATACCCCAACCAAGAGTGGAAGAATAGACTTCAGGACCATATCAGGGTGTAGCTCATCAAGATCAGGTGGGTCAACCCCCAGTTGTCCCTACACCATCTAGTGGGGTACAAACCACTTCGGAGGCACTCCTAGTGGCTGATGATCAACTTAGCTACGAAAGATTCCAAATGATGAAACCACCTCAATTTCAGGGTGTAAGAATGAGGATGCACATGAATTTCTATCTTTGTGCCAGGAGATGCTAGATACAGTAGGGTTGGTTGACCAGCGTGGTGTCCGTTTTGTGGCACTTTAGCTCCGTGCACCAGCCTGGGAGTGGTGGAGCAATTATGTAGCATCTAGACCAGCTGGGTCCCCTCCAGTGGATTGGGGTATGTTCTCTAATCCTTTCAAGGAGTGCTTCATTCCATGGAGTGTGCGCGAGGAGAGCCGATTGAGGTTTGAGGATTTAACACAAGGAGGTATGTCAGTTACGGAGTATAAAGCACGTTTTTGTTAGTTGTCCCCACATTCTTTATCTATGATTCCAAACGAGGAGGAGAGAGTCTGTAGGTTTGTGAAAGGTTTGAACTTCTCAATTAGATCCTATGTATTCAGAGCAGCTCGTGAGGGGGCTTCTTTTCAGTCTATTGTAAGCTCTGCTAAGGAGGCAGAGTTGCTGGTTTGAGAGGAGTTTAGAGATCTTAAGAAAGCTCGTACTACGGGTCAGTTTTCTGGGACCTCATCTGGAGGTAGAGGATTCTATAAAGGGGATGGCTAATCCGAGCGTTGAGGGTCAGTACATGCATCACTACCTGCTTCTGAGGGTGGTCAGATGCATCGTGGGTCCCAGAGTTCTACTCACGGTGGTCATGGTGGTTCTCTTCAACAGTGCCCCTTTCAGAATCATTTGGGACCCCATCGTACTAATTCAGCGGCTCCAGTTAGAGATTATGTCCCACCAGCCAGAGGACGGGGAAGGGGTCAAATTGCTAGAGGTGGCAGGACTCCAGACAGTGGTACTTTAGTTTCATGTGGTGGAGATCGAGTTGTGGTTTAGGTTGGTGGTGGAAGAGGAGCTCAGTGCTATGCATTTCCCAGGAGACCCGAGGCAAAGGCCTCAGACGCAGTTGTTACGGGCATTATTCCTGTCTGTCATCGGCCTGCATCTGTGTTATTTAATCCTTGATATACCTACTCTTATATGTCTGCATACTTTTCATATGGGTTTGACTTATTGTGTGATCGGATGTCAGTACCTGTGCATGTTTCTACACCAATAGGTAAACCTTTAGTGGTCGATCGGGTATATCGATCTTATCTTGTTTCTTTGGCAGGGTATGATACTTGGGTTGACATGATTATTCTAGATATGGTAGATTTTGATGTTATCTTGGGGATGGATTGGCTTTCTCCTTATCATGCTATCCTTGACTGCTATGCAAAAACTGTGACCTTGGCCATGCTCGGTGTACCAAAGATTAAGTGGAAAGGAGATAATGGTTCTAATCCTAATAAAATTATTTCCTATATCCATGCCTAGAAATTGGTTGACAAGGGGTGTTTGTCTTATTTGGCCTTCATTCGAGATACTAGAATTGAACCACCTTCTATAGAGTCTATCCCTGTGGTTCATGAGTTTGTCGATGTGTTTTCTGCTGACTTTCCAGGTGTTCCACCCGATAGTGATATTGATTTTCCCATTGACCTAGAGCCGGGCACTAAGCCCATCTCTATTCCTCCTTATAGGATGGCTCCAGCGGAATTGAAGGAATAGAAGGAACAACTCCAAGACCTGTTAAGTAAAGGATTTATTCGCCCTTGTGTGTCACTTTAGGGTGCCCCAGTCTTGTTTGTGAAAAAGAAAGATGGGTCTATGAGGATGTGTACAGATTACAGAGAGTTAAATAAGGTAACTATTAAGAACAAGTACCCTCTTCCCCATATTAATGACTTATTTGACCAGCTTCATAGAGAGGCTATATTTTCTAAGATTAACTTAAGGTTTAGTTATCATCAGTTAAGGATTAGGGCATCAGATATTCCCAAGACAGCTTTCCAAACTCGTTAGGGTCACTATGAATTTTTGGTGATGTCCTTAGGTTTGACTAATGCTCCTGCAACATTCATGGAGTTGATGAATAGGGTTTTTCGTCCGTACTTAGATTCTTTTGTCATAGTATTCATCGATGACATCTTGGTTTATTCCAAGACTGAGACGGATCATGCTAGTCACTTAAGGATAGTGCTACAAAGGTTTAGGGAGGAAAAACTATATGCAAAATTCTCCAAGTGTGAGTTTTGGCTTGATTAGGTGGTATTTTTAGGGCATGTGGTGTCTAAAGAGGGAATCAGAATAGACCCGGCTAAGGTTGAGGCAGTAAAAGGTTGGTCGAGGCCAACTTCAGCTACTGAGATTCATCGTTTTCTGGGGTTAGCAGGGTATTATAGGCAGTTTATTCAGGGTTTTTCTTCCATTGCAGCCCCACTGACTAGAATAACCCAGAAGAATGTAATTTTTCTTTGGTCTGAGGAGTGTGAGGCGAGCTTCCAAGAGCTCAAAACCTTGTTGACTTCATCCCCCATTTTGATTCTACCTGAGGCAGGTGTGGACTTCATGGTGTATTGTGATGCTTCGAGAATTGGATTAGGTGATGTATTGATGCAAAAAGGAAAGTTTATAGCATGTGCATCTAGACAGTTGTAGGTTCATCAGAAAAACTATCCTACTCATGACTTGGAGTTAGCGGCGGTTGTTTTTGTTCTTAAGTTGTGGCATCACTATTTATATGGGGTACATTGTGAGGTCTTCACTGACCATAGGAGTCTTTAATATATTTTTAATCAAAAAGATCTAAACTTGAGGCAGCGTAGGTGGATGGAGTTACTAAAGGACTATGATTTAACCATCCCGGGAAGGCGAATGTTGTGGCTAATGCCCTTAGTAGAAAGACTTCTAGCATGGGTAGTATAGCTGCCTTTCGAGTGGAGGAGCGATCTTTGGCCAGGGATATTCAGCATCTAGCAAATGGTCTAGTCAGGTTAAGGCTTTCTATTGAGGGTGGCATACTTGCTTTACTTGAGGTATGTTCTTCCTTAATGGACCAGATTCGAGAGCGTCAGTTCGAGGATAAGAAGTTACGCCTCATCAAAGACAAAGTGACTAGGGGAGAAGCTAAGGATGCAATGCTTGATTCTGATGGTGTTTTGAAAATTGGAGGACTAGTCTGTGTTCCTAAAGTAGGTGATTTGATTAGACTGATTCTTGAAGAGGCCCACTGTACTCGTTATTCCATTCATCCAGGAACAGCAAAGATGTATCACGAGCTAAGTCAGCACTATTGGTGGTGTGGTATGAAGAGGGATATTTCAGAGTTTGTGGCTATATGTTTGACTTATCAGTAGGTTAAGTGGGAGCACCAGCGGATTGGAGGTGAGTTTCAAAGGCTACCCATTCCTATATGGAAGTGGGAGTGAATTTCTATGGATTTTGTGATGGGTTTGCCTACTATGGTGGGCGGTTATAACTCTATCTAGGTAGTCGTGTATCGGTTAACTAAGTCTTCCCATTTAATTCCTGTCAAAGTTAAGTATACATCAGAGAAGTTAGCTGAGCTTTACATTAGTCAGATAGTGAGGTTGCATGGTGTGCCCATTTCTATCGTTTCTGATCCGGGTTCACTTTTCACTTCGCACTTTTGGAAGGCCTTGCAACATGGTCTAGGTACTCGACTGGATATGAGTTCATCCATTCACCCTCAGACAGACGGGTAGTCCGAGCGGACTATCCAGGTATTAGAGGAAATGCTTTGAGCATATGTGATTGATTTTGGTTCTTGTTGGGATCAACACTTGCCTTTAGCAGAGTTCACCTACAATAATAGCTATCGCTCTAGTATTCAGATGGCTTTATTCGAGGCATTATACGGTAGGCGGTGTAGGTATCCAATTGGTTAGTTCGATTCTACTAAGACCGACTCCCTAGATGCATACTTTCTGAGGGATGCTGTGGAAAAGGTCCGTATGATTCAGGGTAGGTTGGTGGCTGCTCAGAGTAGACAAAAGAGTTATGTGGACAGGAGGGTTCGAGCCTTAGAGTTTATGGAGGGCGATCACGTTTGGCTCAGGGTATCACTCATAAAGGGTGTGATGTGATTTGGGAAGAAGGGAAATCTTAGCCCTCGATTTATTGGCCCGTTTGAGATTTTGGAAAGAGTTGGAGAGGTGGCCTATAGACTGGCCTTTCCAACTACTTTATCATCCGTGCACCCAGTTTTGCATGTCTTCATGCTTCGAAAATACATGCCTGACAAGACTCATATACTTTCATATGATTCAGTGGTACTGAATCCAGACTTATTGTTTAAGGAGGAGCCTATTGCTATTTTTGATAGGCAGATTCGCAAGCTTAGAAACAAAGAGATTGTATCTGTGAAAGTACAATGGAAAAATCATCCAGTACGAGAAGCAACTTGGGAAGTAGAGTCAGAAATGCGTGTTATACATCCTCCTCTTTTCGAAACTTTAGGTATTTTCTTTTAATTTATGTTTTAGGACGAACATGCCTTTTGGTGGTGGATAATGTAATGATCCATTATTTTCTTTGTGCCCTATTTACTTTCTTAATGCTCCACTGGAGCTAATAATTAATTTCAAAACATATAATGTTGGCAGACACTATTTTTTAGTGCCTTTGGCACTTATGGTGTTTCATAAGTTTTATAGAGCATCACTGCCTATATATAAAGCAGAAACTCTGCTCAAGTGATCAGAAGAAATAGAAGGAAAAAAATATAGAGAGAGCATTCAGAATTTTATGTACTTAATCTTGTTTGAAAGTTTTATTAAGTTGAAGGGAGGTGATTTATTGCGTGGAGTTTCGACAATTTTATTATTATGGTGCTACGGGTTCCACTAAAAAAGGGAAGGCCAAAGTGTTAAGTTGACCGTGATTTGACTAAGGCAAGTGGATTTCTTAACCTTTGTTAAGTACATAGAATCTTTTACTTCTTGTGTGAAGTATTGAGGATGATTTAAGTAGGTATTGATTGAAATATTTTGAATTGGGCAGTTATCCTATACTGATAAGTTGACTTGTGAATTAATGATGGAGGTCTATTATATGTGAAATAATGATTATTTGTTATTGATATCGAAATGATACACAATTGTTATGATTTGGTTGACTGATATATTGTTGTGATTAGTCTGCAATCCCAAGACCATGGAACCCATTTATAATCTTGAACTTGAGCTCTCAAAGTGATTCCTTGAATAAAGAAGGCTTGATGAAACGTTGATAATGAAGTGAGAAGTAATGATAAAGAATAATGAACACAAATATTGGATCTGGTGTCACGTTCCGACACAAATATTGGATTGAGTGTCACACTCCGACACAAATATTTGTTCGGGTGTCACGTTCCGACAAAAATATTGGATCGAGTGTCATGTTCTGACACAAATATTGGATCGGGTGTCACATTCCGGCACAATAATAATAAAGGAAAACATATTAAAACATCTTAAAATACTCAATGTCAAAGAACCTATCTCCCAAAAGATGTGTGAATTAGAGGCCTGAGTCCTCATGTGTGTCATTAATATCGTTGATTAGTTGTGCACTTGTTCTTGCTGTTGCTACCTATTAAGTGTTATGGATTATCCCTTGCTAGGTATTTTATGCAGGTATGGCGATGTGGGTTTGGTTGGAGTGTTAAGGGTACCGATATTCTATTTTACTTAACTTTGTGTTTATTAGTTCGCCTGCTGGGTACCGCATGGTATTTTCGTACTCACCCCTTGCTTCTACACTAGTGCAGGTGGTGAAATTGGGCTGTGAATAAAAAATCCTTTAAAGCTTCAAGTATTCTCAGGAGATGTAGAGAGGTAGTTGTTGTCATCTGGCTGACTCTCTTGTTCCTATTTCTTCTGTACTTGTTCTGTTTGAGAAGAAGGACAGTTTGAACTTGTATTTCTTTGTTTTTTTCTGTATTTGTGGCTTGTACACGTGACAACCAATCCTTGGGCGGGATTTAAGTTTATGGAAATTCTTAATTTTTGTTATTTATTTTAGTTAAAATGCTTTCGCTTGTTGTAATTGTTATCTCTTTTGAGTCAAAGGCTAACTTGTTCTGGTGGGATTGAATAAGAGCAATCACGCCAAAATTTTAGGTCGTGACATTTAAGGAATGTCTTGAATGATCTGGGCTTAAAAAATGACTAAGTATAGGTGTTTTTATACATAGGAAGGCTTAGTACCAAGACCCTAAGGCCTTAGGCGAAATTAGAAAAACTGGCAACAAAATACACTACTCCGCGACGGCTCCACATCGCGGAGCCAACACGCACTACTTTTGGAAATTAAAATTTTTGGAAAAGAAGCTTTTTTACTATGATTGCTCTACAATTGGAGTAATACCCATTTACCACTCAATTTTCCCCCTGATCAAGATATGAAGTCAGATTTTCAATATCACGCACGAATTTTAACATATATGAAAATTACAACTATGGGAATTTTTAAGGAATGTTTTCAAGCATATTTTGGCATCGTTTCATGTTGGTGGCTAATTTAGATTAAGTTTTCTCACATTATTACACTCTTGAATTGAATGATTTTGAACAAGCATTATATACCCAACAAATATTTGAGAAAATGTCTTGACAAAGATTCTTGAGTTATCGATGATCTATTGCATGTTTTATGAGTCAAGTGACTTTATGATGATTTTGGGCATTCAAAATATGTATTGAATTCATGAAAATGTTTATGATGTTGTAATGACATAATAAGCCCTTTTTTAAAAGGTTTTACCTCTTATGAGCCTTTGATGTTAATGCAAGCGTAATGTTTGATGATGATCTATACTCATGTTTTAAAGCTAGACTCACCATTAGAGGTCAAAGATGTTTTAGAGCTACTTATGTTATGTTTCTATGTTTCTTACAAATTGCTAAAGTGTGGTTATTTTAATTATTCTGTAGTATTCGGCTTAGCACTGATGGATTGGATGTGGCATGGACCACCTTCATGGATTCATATTCCTTTCCTCAAACTATGTGCCAAAATAGGAGTATACTTTACCATTGCTTTACTAGGGGATCCATTTAGTGCACTCTGACTTGAAATTCTTCTAGAAATGAGATAGGTTCCCGTAAGGTGAAGCTTTTCATGTAATCCTTCCCGAAATGGGACAGTTCCTGTAAGGAGGGGTTACTTCTCTAGAATGGGATAGGCACCTGTAAGCTGAAGTATGGTTTACCTAGGCAAGTAGACTACCTCTTTACCAATAAGGGGTAATTATCAGGATTCCATGTTGTAGCTCTCTTGGTCTTATTCTTTGTCGGTTGAGGTCTCTTTCTGCATACGTATTATGTTTTATGCAAGTTGAATGTTTTAGAAGTATGTTTTTCTTTAAGCATTGATCATGCATACCATATTGAGATTATACTTATATATTGCCTATAATTATACATTTTTACTATATTGGTTTATCTTTTGTTGCATTGCATCAAAAATACTTAGTACATTCAAACATACTAAATGCATAGCTTATGACTACATGATATCACCATGTAGGGACTAGAGCGTCTCTTGATCATCCTCCGTGTGGCCAGTGAGATTATTCGAAGATAAGCTTGTGAGTCCTCAAGTTCGGTGACACTATCTACATTCTCTTGCTATCTCTAAGACTTTTTTATATTAAACATTTTATACTATGAGGGTGAGCCCGAAAAGTGTCTTGTCCGCAACTTTGATATATGATATAGATGTTGTTGGAGCAATTGATGTACTTAAGCATTGAGCTTGATTATTTTATAATTATCAAAGATTTCCGTTAGTCCTTTTTCCTTTATTTATATCTCCTATTGTATTTACTTTGCTTCCGCGACCAAGGATCTATGATTGATATGCTAAGAGGCTTGTTTGGGGTTCCTTTAGGTTCTCTATTTACCGTGTCACATCTAAGCCCTAGGCTTGGGTCGTAACATACTTTGTTTGCATCAAACGTGGGAATGTATGGATGGTCTCAGCAGTAAATAGTGCACAACCAAGTATGATGGGTCGAACATGATGTGTTGCTCCAACGAAGAGAGCCAAAGCTATGTTATATTTGTTTGTAAAGTATGCAGTATCAAATGACACCATATCCCGAAAGTTAGAATAGCAACAAATAAGAAGATGTTTCTCAATTGATACTCGTTGTTTAATTAAATCTACGCAGCATAGAAAATATTTTGTATTCTTTCTGCATATGCACAAAAAGTCCAAGAAAAATCTAAGCATCTCCTTCTTCTAAGGTAAACATCTACCTCCGTCATATTGGTTCTTGAAAAGATTCTCCAAATTACCCAAGAATTGGTATGCACCATACTACATTTATACAAAAGACAACATATTTCGCTGTTGAACTTTTTCATCTTTGTTACTTTTTTGTGGCTTCTGAAGGAGTGCACTTGAGTTGTAAAAGCTCATGGCTTTGCACTTGAATGTACGACTTTTCACTCAACGACCTTCTTTTCACATGAATACAAGCTTTACAAGCTATCTCAGGAATTCATATGTTGCTTCATGTCAACCAAATTCAATATATCTAAAGCCTCCACCTGCTCTTCCCCATCCAAACAGTTGATACCATTGCTTATGTAGCACTACATGTGGCTAAATTTACTCTGAATTTGCTTTGAGCTAAGATTTCAGTAATTAGTTTCAAAAGGTTTACAACAAAAAGAAATTTGATTATTAGTACTCTAAAGTTGATTGGTTACTAAACCATCATAATTTCTGAGCACAGTGAACTTATGTCTTTTCCACATCAGAATGGTACTTTATTCAATCCAATTTTACGTGTCTTACTTTTCTTTTTGATGTGTCTCAATAACAATGTCTCTTATTGAAACAGTATATTATGATTTTATGTGCTACTGGACTTCCCTAAAAGGCTAAAACTACAAAAATTTGCTATCAAGAGTTAAGAACAAGCAGGCCAAACCATCATTGAATATCAGATACACTAGAGGCAAGGAGTAAGAGTTCAAAAAGGATTGCAATTACAATTGGTCAATGTTGATATCCTCAATTTTCCAATAAAGAGAAGTTCTCCTATTTATATCTACTTCTTTACTATCAATGCTTTGCCTCTATAAGGTATTATAGCATTTTCTACACTCGATCTTGTAAACTTAGGAAGAGTCTGAAGTGTAAAGTATTGCATGTTCAAATGAACTTATTCTTAAATTATTTGATTAGGAATACTAAAATGCCAAGATATCAAGAGAGCTCCTACGGATTGGAATCAACAACTACAGTGGGCTATTGACCATGATAGGGAAAGAAATAATATAGTAGAAGTCTATAAAAATGTGTTGGTTGGTTGTATTTATCGCATATGGATTAATAGGAACAACAAAAGTTTCCAACAAAGGAAAATAACCCTACTTTGCTTATCAAACAGATCATTCAGAATATGTTATATAAGAGGGGTCATTTGGCCTAGATTAGCACCTCAATTACTATTTGCAGTTCTTTAAGGGATATGCCTTGTTCCTGGTCTAGTTTGTGATAAGTAGTTTAGATGTTTGAGTTGTGACACCCCATAACTATACCGTAATATGTATCAATGTTTCAATTCTCATTCTTATATGTGGGAAGTGTATTAGAGTCATAAGAGACCTCTAGTACTTAGACGAGTTCAAGACTTTCATATAAATTGTGTTTTGAGTGTTAGATTGTGTAAGGATAAACTTTAAATGACCATAATTCTTAGCACACAAAGAACTAGAGGTCCCATAATATACCAAATGTAATCCCTTTGAATTATCTTTCCAATGCAACTAATTTCACCTCATTTGGAGTTCAGAATCAAAAGTTATGACCATTTTACTGAAGAGTGTCAGTGCAGAGTTGCACTACGAAATCTCTATTATAGGATCATAGTGTAAGCTACGAGTCGTATTGTGTCCCATAGAAACTTCCAAAAACTCTATATTTGAGCCAAAGGGTTATGAGACAGGTCCTACGGGTCATAAGAGGGCACGTAGCGGGCTTTTGACAATTTTAAGAAGGGTTATTTTGGTCCTTTCCCCACCCTTTCTAAGCCTAAGGACAACATTTTACACTTAAATCAGCCATAAAACATCTCAGATAGCCTCTTTTATATTGAAATATTCTCTCCAAGGCCTAGAAGCAAAATTCAAGAGAGGAAGAGGGGCTAGGGTTTGAAGGAGAACTTGAGAAATCTTCCAATTTCTTCCAAGATACTTCAAGATTCTACACTCCCAAGTATGTAAGGCTTACCTAAGTGTGATAACTTGTTCCTCACATGCCCTTTCAATTCATTCAGGCAAGATTTCGTAAAATAGTTGAGATTTGAGAAATTATATTATCTAAATATTTAGATTATGTACTTATTATGAATTCTCTTAGTGTTTCATGAAGTCTTATTGCATCATATACATTCAATATGGTATTGAGCTATAGTTTTACACTTCTTTAAAGTTCATGATTTATGATAAATCTATGCATATGTTGAGTTGAGGTTGAGTTTGAAGATTTGAGAAGAGTATTGGAGCTGAGTATCTTGAGTTAACCTATTGGATATTTTGAGTTTAATACATTGAGTGTTTTGAGTTGAGAAAATTGAGTATGAAGGGCATGTTGTATTGAATCACATATACTACCACACATGAACATCTTTCTTGCATTACATGATGATTCTGTTTGAGTGAGTCTAAATGACCGTTATTTAAGTTGAGTCAAGTTTGATGGATTGCATTGCATGAATTGTTGAGTTTAACTTGAGTTGATTGCTTGCATTGATGAGATGAGTTGATGAGTACTTTAGATGAGATAACCCAAATGAGGTTAAGATTTGAGTTGATTAGTTGACCATTGTGGATTGAGTTGACTGATGATGTTGAGCATATTTTAGTCTTGGGAAAAGTATCGAGCACAGAGTTTAGTGATTGAGGAGCACCCAGGAATACATTCGCCATTGTAGGACAATCATTTCAGCATAATACTGGTGGCCTTTTTCCCGCCAAGTGGACACCCCTTATGAACCCACGAGGGAGTGTTGACGTCTCTTTTGTTGGAAAGTTAAGGACGGGCGAGGCAACTATGCCATATTGGTTGTCTATCACCTAATTATAGGTGGTGGGAGATATTTTGGTTAAGAGAAACTCCCAAGCAACATTGATTGAGCTTGAGATTTCAAAAGGAGCATATTATACTGAAATTATTTTAAAAGCATGATTTACTCTAAACTTATATAAACTGAATGAGCATGAGCATTGAGTTGAGATAAGTGAGTCGAGCTTTATTTTTTTCTTGAGCAATTTTACATACCAGTATATTCCATGTACTAACATCTATTTTAGGCCTGCATTGTTTTATGATGCAGATATAATGAGAGGGCTTCAGCATGTGCATCGTTGATGTCCAGATCAGTACATTTCTCGAGCTTGGTGAACCCTTCTAGTATCCTGGACAAGCCCTTTTATCTTTCATTATTTTTGAATATTTTTCTTTCTTTATTTGAGGAGCACATGGCCTACCATAACACATTTCTAGACTAATGAATAGAGGCTTCGTAGATATTTGAGTAGAGGTGTTGGATGAGTCTCTGTATATAAACTATTTTCATTGATACTATGACATAGTAGAGTTATTTCCACATATGTATATGCTCATTTTTTATGCTTATTCATTGAGTTATTCTTCCACAATTGAGTTTCATGTGATAATGAGGCCAAGTGGTTCTCTCGGGGGCTAGTCATATCTCTGAGTATCAGCCATGCCAAGGGTACACTCTCGGGGTGTGAAAAACTTAGTATCATAGCGCAGAGTTCAAGAGTAATAGGGAGTCTATGAAGCCATATCTAGTAGAGTCTTGTTTATGTGTGTGTTGTGCACCACACTTCATGAACAGGAAGTTGTAGGACATTAGGAATTGTTACCCTTTCTTGTGATCTGAATTCATGCGGTAGAGTTGAAGACTCTATAAACTTCTTTCCTAACTGATGCAGTATGCTATTGCAAATTATGCCTCCAAGATACGCAGTATTCCAAAGGAATGCCTCAGCTAGCACTGTTGAGAAACTTGTTTCAGAGATGCCTCCTCAAATAGAAATGAGGGCCGAGTTCGACCGTCCAGGTCTGCTAGTGCTCCTGTGATACCTACTGCTCCACCTACTCCCACTATAGAGGTTGATGTCAAAGGAGCTATAGATATGCTTACCAAGTTAGTAGCTACTCAGAATGGGAATCAGGGTTCACCACCCCTTACCTCTAGCTCTCATGAGCCCACGACTACTTATAAGCGAAGGGATTTTTTGAGGATGAACCGACCTGTCTAAACTGGCTCAAAGGTTTAAGAGGAACCTTAGAACTTCATTGATGAGATGTGGAAGGAGTTGAAGACCATGTATGCGATTGAGAGTGAAGGAGTTGAGCTTGATGCTTATCAACTCAAGGATGTGTCCAATGTTTGGCACAATCAGTAGGAGGAGAGTCGCGGTGATGATGTTGAGCCTGCTGTTTGGAATAAGTTTGAGAGTGCCTTTCTTGATCACTTCTTTCCTCAAGAGTTGATAGAGGAAAAGGTCGATGAGTTTGTGAATCTGAAACAAGAGAGGATGACGATCAAAGAGTATAGCGTGAAATTCATCCAATTATCCAGATATGCACCGGAGATAGTTTCGAATTTGAGGGCGAAGATGAGGAAATTTGTATTTGGTTTAGGTAGGGGCGAAGATAGAATGCAAGGCAGTGTTATTAATTTTTTGGCATGGATATTTCTAGGATGATCCCAACAGACTGAGGAGGATAAGAAGAAAGATAGATAGGAGCATTTGAGTAAGAGATAAGCAAGGCTTGAGACCAAATAGAGCAAACAGAGCAAAGGAGATAGATATTATGTACCACCTTTAGTTAGTGTACCATCCTTAAACCACAGATATGACAAATAATTCCAAGGTCAGTCGAACTTTAGGCCATAGGTGCACATACTCAAGCAAGTGCAACCCTTAGCTCTAAAGGGAAGCTACCTTGTGGAAAATATGACAGGATGCATCTGGGAGAGTGTAAGGATGGAGGGAATGTTTGTTATAAATGTTATCAGTCAATTGCTTCCAGAGGGAATGTCCAATTTGGGGCAATAAGGCCCAGACTTCTACCACAGCACCACTAGAGAGGGGAAACTAAAGAGGGGCAACACCTAGAGCAGGCGGTGGAACCAACTGACTTTATGCTATGGGGAAATAATAAGATCAGTAGGTTGCTCCAGATATTGTAAGGGGTATGCTTCAAGTATTTACTATTCCATGTTATGCTTTACTTTATTCGGGTGTAACTTGCCCTTTTGTGATGCCATATGTGGCGAGTAGATTTGAGATTCTTCCTGAGTGTTTGCTTGAGCCATTTTCTATTTCTACTCATGTAGGTGAGTTCATTTGAGCTGAGAGGACCTACAGTGATTGTATTATGTCCATCTATCATAGGGATACTCTTGTTGATTTGATTGAGTTGGAGATGGTTATTTTGATATGATCCTTGATATGGATTGGCTTCATGCCTGCTATGCCTCTGTTGATTGTCGAACTCGGACTGTCAAATTTCAGTTATCGAATGAGCCTATTATTGAGTGAGAAGAGATTTTGTTGCGCTGAAGGGTAGGTTAATTTCTTACTTGAAGGCCCAAAAATTTATTTATAAAGGATGTATCTATCACCTCGTGCGAGTAAAGTCTGACGATGTTGAGTCCCCTTCCATTGAGTTTATTCCGATTATGAATGAGTTTCCTAATATGTTCCCTGAGGATCTTCCTAATGTCCCTCCGGATTGGGAGATCAACTTCGGGATTGATATTATTCCTGACACCTAACCTATCTCTATTCCGCCACACAAAATGTTTCCTGTGGAGTAAAAAGAGTAGCTGAGGGACTTGTTGGAAAAAGGATTCATAAGACTTATTGTTTCTCCATGGGGTGCTCCGGTCCTATTTGTGCAAAAGAAGGATGGTTCTTTGAGGATGTGTATTAACTACCGACAGTTGAATAAGGTGACTATTAAGAATAAGTATCCCCTTTTGAGGATTGATGACTTGTTCAACCAACTTTAAGGTGTCACTGTTTTCTCTAAGATAGACCTTAGATCAGTCTATCATTAGTTGAAAGTGAGAGAATGTGACATCCCGAAGATGGTGTTTCAAACACGATATGGTCACTTTGAGTTCTTAGTGATGTCTTTTGGGTTGATAAATGTACCCGTAGCTTTTACGGATTTGATGAACAGAGTACTCAGACAATATCTTTACATGTTTGTGATTGTGTTTATCGATGATATTCTGGTGTATTCCATAGATAAGGGGGAGCATACCAATGACCTCAAAATCGCCATGCAGATACTTCGAGAAAATGAGTTTTATGAAAAATTTTCTAAGTGTGAATTTTGGCTCAAATCCATGGCTTTCTTGGGTCATGTAATTTTTTGAGATAGAATTCGAGTGGATACCTAAAAGATTAAGTTGTTTAAGGATTAGCCAAGACCAACCTCACCGACAGAGATAAGAAGTTTTCTGGGTTTAGCTGGCTGCTACCAGAGATTTGTTGAGGGATTTTCTTCCTTATCCGCACCATTGACCAAATTGACCCCGAAGAAGGTCAAGTTTCAAAAGTCTGACGAGTGTTAGAGGTGTTTCCAAGAGCTAAAGACGAGGTTAACCACTGCACCCATATTGACCTTTCTTGATTGGATGGATGGATTTGTGATCTATTATGATGCTTCAAGGGTAGGATTGGGATGTGAGTTGATGTAGAAGGGGAAAGTTGTTGCCTATGCTTCTAAACAACTTAAAGTGCATGAGAAGAATTACCCCACTCACGATTTGGAGTTTGCAGCGGTAGTGTTTTCTCAAATTATGGTGCCACTATTTATATGGGGAATATGTGGATGTGTTTATAGACCACAAGAGCCTGCAACATGTCTTCACCTAGAAAGAGCTTAATTTGAGGCAGAGGAGATGACTTGAGTTACTTAAAGACTACGACATGAGCATCCTCTACCATCTAGGTAAAGCTAACATGGTTGCTTATGCTCTTACCAGATTATCCATAGGAAATACTACCCATGTGGAGGAGGAGAAGAGAGAATTAGCCAAGGAGGTTTATAGACTACCATGACTTGGAGTCCAATTAGAGGAGTCAGGAAAAGGAGGTGTTCATGTGCACAATAGGTCTACATCATCCCTAGTAGTAAAGATGAAAGAGAAACAAGATCATGACCCAGTCCTATTACAAAATTGAAGGATGATGTGCATAAGCAGAAGGTTTTGGCTTTTGCCAAAGGGGGATATGGAGTGTTGAGGTATCAAGGCAGATTGTGTGTTCCAAATGTTGACAGGGTTCGAGAGAGGATCATGGTAGAGGCCCACATTTCAAGATATTCCATCCACCCAGGGTCTACTAAGATGTACCATGACTTGATAGAAGTCTACTGGTGGAGCGAAATGAAGAGAGACATTATTGAGTTTGTTTCTAAGTGTCCAAACTGTCAACAAGTTAAAGTTGAGCACCAAAGACCATGTGAAATAGCTCAGAACTTCAAGATTCTAGAATGTAAATAGGAGATAATCAAGAAGGACTTTGTTACTGGATTATCAAGGTCTCGTAGATAGCATGACTCTACATGGGCGATAGTTGATCAGATGACTAAGTCAACTCACTTCTTAGTGGTCAAGACGACCGACACTGCAGAGGACTATGCCCGATTATATATGAGGGAGATTGTTCGATTGCATGAAGTCCCCTTATCTATCATCTCAGACAGAGCTTAATCCACCTCCCATTTTTGGAAGTCATTTCAGAAGTGTTTGGGTATGAAGGTGCTCCTTAGCATAGGTTTCCACCCTAAGACTTATGGCCAGGCAAAAAGTACTATTCAGACATTAGAAGATATGTTGAGAGCATGCAACATTAATTTTAAGGGTAATTGCGATGACCACTTGCCTTTGATACAGATTGCCTATAATAATAGCTTTCACTCGAGCATTCAGATGGCCCCATATGAGGCACTCTGTGGGAGGAGGTGTGGGTCGCCAATTGGGTGGTTCGAAATAGAGGACTAGAATTGGTTCATCATGATATAGAAAATATGAAAATCACTTGAGAAAGGTTGAGGACTGCACAAATTCGACATAAATCCTACACAAAAATCAGAAGAGGAGACTTAGAGTTTGAGGTTAATGATTGGGTGTATTTGAAAGTGTCTTCCATGAAGGGTGTGATGAGGTTCAGAAAGAAAGGGAAGTGGAGTTCGAGGTATATTGGACCTTATCAGATCATAAAGAGAGTGGGTAGTGTGACTTATGAGTTAGAACTACCCCCAGACTCAGAGACCATCCACCCGGTCCTCCACATTTCTATGCTTAAGAAGTGTTCTGGAGATCCACAGTTGGTAGTGCCTATCAAGAGTAGTGGAGTGAAAGACAGCCTGAGTTATGAGGAGATCCATGTCCAAATCCTTGATCATAAGGTATGAAAATTGAGAAACAAAGAGATTGCATCTGTCAAAGTATTGTGGAGAAACCAATTTGTCGAAGAAGCTACTTGGGAGGCAGAGGAGGATATAAAGGTCAAATACCCTCACTTATTCTAGCCTACCAATGATGAGAGAGTTGATGGTGAGTATTCTCCCCAAAATTATTAAACTTTCTATTCCTTAAGTCTTCTTTTTTTTCTATGTACGATAGAGTTCTAGAGTTCAAGTGCAGATTGATGTGATGCAGTGATTGTTTGATTGTTTACTTGCTAAATGTCTTGCTCTATTGATTGCACGAGTAGTTGAGAGCTGATTGATTGTTAGAGTCCATAGGTAAATTCGTGTCTTGCCCCAACTCTCTAGTTGCTCATCATTTTGAGGACGAATAATCCCAAGGATGAGATATTGTGGCACCCCATAACTCTACCCTCATATGTACCAATGTTTTAAGACTCATTCTTATATGTATGAAGTGTATTAGTGCCATAAGAGACCTTTAGTACTTAGACGAGTTCAAGACTTTCCTATATATTGTGTTTCGAGCGTTGGACTATGCAAAGGTCAACTTTAAATGCCAATAACTCTTCGCATACAAATAACCAGAGGTCCCATAATATACCAAATGAAAACCTATTGAATTAGCTTTCCAACGCAACTAGTTTCACCTCATTTAGAGTTTGCAATCAATAGTTATGACTATTTTACTGAAGAATATCAGTGTAGAGTTGCACTATGAAACGTCTATTATTGGGTCATAGTGTGGGCTATGAGTCATAGTGTGGCTCGTAGAAACATCCAGAAACTCTGAAATTGAGCCAAAGGGTTTTAAGAGGGGTCCTACAGGTCGTAGTATTGTTTACATGTCGTAACGGGGCCCATAGTGCGCTTTTGACACCTTTTAAGAAGGGTTAATTTGGTCCTTTACCTACCCTTTCAAAGCCTAAGGGCCACATTTTTACACTTAAAACATTCCTAAAAATCTCAGATAGCCTCTTTTGTGTTGAAATGTTCTCTCTAAGGCATAGAAGCATAATTCAAGAGAAGAAGAGCATCTAGGGTTTGAAGGAGAACTTGAGAAATCTTTCAATTTCTTCTAAGATACTTCATGATTCTACACTCCTAGGTATGTAAGGCTTACCAAAGTGTGATAACTTCTTCTTCACAGTCCCCTTCAATTCATTGAGTCAAGATTTGGTAAAAGAGTTAAGATTTGAGAAATTATATTATCTAAATATTGAGATTATATACTTATTATGAATTCTTTTGATGTTTTATGAAGTTTTATTGCATCATATACTTTCAATATGGTATTGAGCTATAGTTTTATACTTGATAGTATTAACTTTAAATTTCATGATTTATGAGAAATCTATGCATATATTGAGTTGAGGTTGAGTTTGAAGATTTGAGTAGAGTATTGGAGTTAGTATGTTGAGTTGACCTATTGAACATTTTGAGTTGAATGCATAGAGCGTTTTGAGTTGAGCAAATATAGTATGAAGGGCATGTTGGTCACATATGCTACCACACATGAACATTTTGTTTGCATTACATGATGAGTCGATCTGAGTGAGTCTAAATGACCATTATTTGAGTTGAGTCGAGTTTGATAGCTTACATTGCATGAATTATGGAGTTTGACTTAAGTGGATTGCTTCCATTGATGAGATAAGATGATGAGTCCTTGAGATGATATAACCCATATGAGGTTAAGATTTGAGTTGATTGGTTGATCATTGAGGATTGAGTTGACTGATGATGTTGAGAATATTTTAGTCTTAGGAGGAGTATCGAGCATCTAGTTAGGTGATTGAGGAGCACCCCAGAACTATGTTTGCTAGCATAGGATAGTCGTTTCAGCATAATACTTATGACTCTTATACTGCAAGTGGACACCCCTTATGGACCCATGAGGGAGAGTTGATGCGTCCTTTTCCGTGGCAAGTTAAGGATGGGCGAGGCAACAATGCCATATTCATTGTCCATCACCTAATTATAGGTAGTGGGAGGTAAGTCGGTTAAGAGAAACTTCCAAGCAACATT
The DNA here is from genome assembly GCA_025774065.1 of Solanum ossicruentum. Classification (NCBI taxonomy): domain Eukaryota; kingdom Viridiplantae; phylum Streptophyta; class Magnoliopsida; order Solanales; family Solanaceae; genus Solanum; species Solanum ossicruentum. The sequence continues at coordinate 29,468 of JAOTQR010112837.1, read as the reverse complement.
GATTGATAATGAGATTTTAAAATGAGCCTATTATACCAAATTGTTTTTAAAAACATGATTTACTCTAAAGTTGCATAAACTGAATTGAGCATGAGCATTAAGTTGAGATGAGTGAGTCGAGCTTTATTTTTTTCTTGAGCTATTTTATATACCAGTATATTCCATGTACTGATATCTATTTGGGGCCTAAATCATTTTATGATGCAGATACAACATATAGAGGGCTTTAGCATGCGCATCATTGAGGTTCGAATTAGTACATTCCTCCAGCTTGGTGAGCCCTCCTATTATCTCGGAGGAGCCCTTTTATCTTTCATTATTTTTTAGTACTCTTCTTTCTTTGATTGAGGAGCCCATGGCCTGTCATGGCACATTTCTAGATTGATGAGTAGAGGGTTCGTAGAAATTTGAGTAGAGGTTTTTGATGAATCTCTATATCTAAACTATTTTCGTTTATACTATGATACAGTAGAGTTATTTCGACATGTATATATGCTCATATTTGATGCTTATTCGTTGAGTTATTCTTCCACTATTAAGTTTGATGTGACAATGAGGCCAAGTGATTCTCTCTGGGGCTAGCGATAGTCTCTGAGTACTGGCCACGCTAAGGGTATCCTCCTAAGGCATGACAAAGCATGCTCTACTGACTTATGGACGTATAGTCCAATTATTGTTCACTATACAATAATGTTTACTGGTATATAAAATTTATTATCATAAAGAAAAATAGTACTAATGATCACATCCATTGTATACTAAGTGGCTTTGAACTCAACTACCCTTAGAAAAGTATAGATTGCAGTTCAAAATTTTTGTACTATATCACCAAAAATAAATCCAGTTCATGTGTAGTACTCTTCTAAATCCCTATGGAGTAGGCGCTTTAACTAGTAAGGTGTGCCTGCATAAGCATTTAAATGGGCCAAAGAGTTGGAATAAGCACCAGTACATGCTAAAGGAAAGTGTACTGTTGTAATTTACAAAATGTCTAGGCAGCATGAGTTTACGGTGTTTGGATTAACAGGAATAACATTGTCATCCCGGCTAAAAGTTCTGATCCACAAGTTGTTCTCTTCTTTAGAGGATCGTACGAGAGATGAATATATATCCTAAGTTGTTGATTTAATAGCCATTAATGATATATTATTTCTTGTTTGCTAGTTGCTCTAGTAATAAAATTCTTGTATTTCAAAAACAGGGAACAAAATCTCAAGAAGAAAGCGAAAGAGGCCATGAGCGAACTTTGGAAGTTCGCCAAAAAAATAAATGGTTGAATATATTTCACATCAAGTGAACTCAAACGATTATTCTTTTTGAAATTTCCTATTTCTTAATTTATTTTTTAAGGGTCCACACTGAATAAAAAAGAAAACATATGAAATGTCGCTTGATTTGTAAAACTGAGGAAGAACGTCACATAATGGTTGTCTTTGGTCAACATTCTTTGAAAACCTGGCTAAATGAAAATTCTGAAAGTGCGGTTAGTTTTGAAATGTTGAGTTTGATTTAGAAAAACCCTTCATTTGGTTTGCGATGCTTTTGGGCTCAAGTGGAGCCATTCGGTAGAAATTTGCTAAAAATTATGGTGGGTATGGGTCCCATAACAACTTGGAATGGCCTCGTATGAGAATTTTGACTATGTCATTGAACCCAGAACTTCAATTTTGGTGGAGCAGCATAGTTCAGTTATGTTCACGGGGTCCTGGATGAATTTAAAGTACCCTGTATTAAATTAGAAGTTGGGAAAATCAGCTATCTTAGCTGATAACCTAGTGTCCTCACTATAGCGGCCCCGGGCTCACTATAGTAACATCGCTATAACGACAACAATGTGGCTATAATAACAACCATCCATGGTTGGGGTGTCACTTTACTGACCCCTAAGCTAGCTATAGCGACCAAGGGCTTGCTATAGCAATGCCCGCCCTTTTTGGACAGTTCGCTATAGTGACCACCAGTGTCGCTATGACGGTACCTGTAAGTGGTATATGTATTAGTACTTCTTCGTGATTCAACTAACATGCATACACTCAAAGACTATTTGTTTCTCATTTCAAGCTCAAATTTAGTGACTCGAAGGCCTAGATTAAAGAAATTTTCGTGGTCAATGCATTGGAAACATTTGAAATTAAAGATGAGGCTTTGTTTGAAGGTAATTTTCGTGGCACAGTTGCTATACAGTGCATTTCAAATTAAATTTTAGGCTGATTTTAAGAGATAATAACTTGGCCATTTGGATTCAATTTTAGTGATTTTTGGGTCTATTTTAGGTGAAATTCAGCAAGGATCGTTGTGGGGTGATTTATTTAGGATTTTAGAACTTCTTTCTGGTCAAAATTTCAATGTACAATATATAATCAATACATAGTCTCCTAGTCAGCATCTCTATAGCAATAGGCTATACACACTCATATAGTACAAGTCTAGTCAGCACATATGCCTTTCCCAAGCATTAAATCATATTCTGCCTTTACTAAGCCCTTTTTCATTCTAATGCAACTCATAGGGGAGCGCCGATATAACCTAAGCTAAGGCCCAAGAAGCTAGATAGCAAGAAGGATGTTACCTACAAAAATATATCGTAGCCCAACTGCTATTAAGGATTTCACCCAAGGCAACCATGTGCCGGCCCACTGAAAATGTGCTCCTCTTAAATAAGATACCAGTCCCAAGACTAATGTATCTAACTAGTGTCTCATCCCAGATAGCCATGAAATCCTATAAGACATAAACTACACCTCGCTAATATGGTCACATTCTCATATTCTCATCTCTAACCCACCAGTGGCTCGATAGCAAAACCTCTTGTTTCACATAATGCATGGCTCCCTTAGGGGTGTACTATACCCCTCCTCATAACAGGGTGTCTCTCTGAAGTCACTAACTAGTTGCACAAGTACATTACAAATAAAAATTGTATGTAAGATCATATAAGTCACAGGGCAGATTAGAATCGTGTTTTTGAAAAGGAAAATCTATCATAAGTAGTCAGAATGAATATGGATATCCACAACTGCATCATGTATTTACATACCAATGAAATATAGATACTAGATTTAGCACCAAAGTAAAATGTAATCACAGGTCAGCCTCAATAGCTAGTATATTTCGGTAGCCTCAAGACACAAACATACAAGTAAGAGTCAAGCTCAGTGTACATACCCTATCATATATTCTCAGCCCAACCAGCCCCTCTCGGGCACTCTCGTAGCGAAATAGTATAAGAATTTAGCTAGTATAGCAGGTGCAACTAACACAAACCTCAATACAACAACTATAGTCCCATATCACCTTACATAATAAATGCAAATTCACAACCATCTATATACAACATAAATCCCACAGCTCAACCCATTCACATTACATTTCTACACATTCCATCTTAAATATGCAAAATTTAAACTCAATCTAATGTTAGAGAAAGACTACTACCTGGCATCCGACACTTCTTGCCCAAAGCCAATCCAGCCAAGCTTTAACTCTCCGAGCATGTTGCAAATGATGCTAAGTTGTTAGAATATAATTTACAAGGTCAATACATTCGAATTTGTTGTACAACTTGAAGAATAGGCGAAAATATATCATTTGAGCCAAAAAATATGGAAATAGGGCCCATGTCCAAAATCCCAAACAAATTCCCGAAAAATGGTCCCTAGGTCTGAAATGCCCCAAAAAGTACTCGAGAATATGCCTCAGAAATGCCCGTAGTCGTAATTTTCATATATCACAAAATTTGTACGTGATATTGAAAATCTGATTTCATATTTGTGATCAAGGCAAAAAAGTTGAGTGGGAAATAGGTCGAACCCTATTTTTAAACCAATTATATCAAAATTTGATTTTCCAAAAAATTCAATTTCCAGAATTGATCCACACCCCTGGTAAGAAGCGGCCAGGGTGCGGACCTATACAGTTTTTTACCAGTTTTTGTTATCTCGGTTCAAGGCCATATGGTCTTGGGCCTAAGTCTTCCTATGCTTAAAAACACCTATACTAGTCATTTTTCAACCTTATATCATTCATGACATTCCCCAAAACCCTCTCTAACATAGCCAAATATTTCACTCAAATTCAAAAGTCCCAAACTTATTCCGGATCTTAAGGAATTCATTCAAGCTTCAAGTTCTCATTCCAATCTTCATCAAGGGAATCTCCAAAATTGAGGTATGTGATTTCAAACATTAGGTCCTTTCACCCATGGTGCCTAACCTTCCTTTTTATACAAATTTTTCACGTTTTCAAGTTGATTTATCTATAGGTAATTCTTACTATGAATTTGATTATAAACTATGTTGGGGTTTCATGAAATGTGAACTTTTTAAGCATATTTTGAGCTATGAATCCAAATTCTATGATGAGATATGATGAGGGATTTTACTTTATATTGCATGAGGGTGTTACCAAGTGTTGGTGGATTGATTTACCTTAAGGTTTCTCATATGATTTCACTCTTGAATTCCATGATTTTGAACTAGCATTACACACCCACCAAGTGTTTGATAAAATATCTGGTTTAGGGTTGTTAAGCTATTGATGATCTATTGCATGCACTATGAGTCAAATGACTTTATGATGGTGAAACAACAACAATAGCATACCCAGTGGAATCCCACAAATGGGGTCTAGGGAGGGTAGAATGTATGCAAACCTTACTACTACCTCATAGAGGTAGGCAGGTTGTTTCCTGAAAGTAATATATATGTGTGTTAATTTTCTGAAAAGTATCTATAATGTTGCAAGTTGACCACACCTTGTTGAGGGGGTGTTATGCCTCAACCACTATGATGGAGGGTGTTATGTCTATCTACCAGTAAAGGGGTATGTACCTTAACCATTATGATGGAGGGTGTTTTGTCCATCTACCATGTTGAGGAGTATATACCTTAATGACTTTGATAGGGAGTGACATGCCCATCTACCATGTTGAAGGGTATATACCTTGACCACTTTGATGGGGGTGACATGCTCATCTACCAATTGAGTGGTATATACTTCAATCACCTTCCAAAGGGGTGATAGGCCTTGGATTCCAAGAATTAGATGCTTGTTCTATGATGATGTTCTCTTCCTACACATGTATTATATTCTGTATATGCACGTTATACTTCAAGCATTGATCCTATATGCCATGTTGTTAATTTACTATCTCTTGCTTAAGTATATGCATTTTGATTATATTTCCTATCTCTTGTTGCATTGCATCCTACATACTTAGTACATTGAAACGTACTAACTTGTATTCTATGCCTACATAATGTCAACATGTAGGAACTGGAGCTCCTCACAATCACCCTCCCCGCGGCTAGTTGGTCATCTTGAAGATAAACTATTAGTGAATCCTCAAAGTTTTGGGACGTTAGCTATGTTATTCTTGCCTTTGTCATTTCTTGATGTTGAACTCTTTATACTACGAGGGTGAGCCCGGAAAGTGTCTTGGCCCCCACACAAGTCTATGTTTAGAGGCATTGTCGGATCTAATGATGTAATTGTAATTGATCCTTGACTTTTTATGAGTTATGCTATTAAAGACTTCCTTAGTCCCTTTATCCATATTCTTACTATCTTGTTGTTGTTTAATTGCTTCCACGACCAAGGATGTGTAAATGATATGCTAAGAGGCTTGTTTGGATTCTCATTTATCATGTCACATCTAGACCCTAGGCTTGGGTCACGATAAATGTGGTATTAGAGCACTAGGTTGCTTTTTTGAATCCAATCATAGATATTATGCCAGTCATACCTCTGTTCTTTTTTCTCTTAGCCTTTGTTTGGCAATCGTACCTTCCTAGCCGTCTATTTCAATCTTGCCAGTTGGAGGGGCCGTAGAAGGAAGGGGTACGAAGTTGCTCGACTGAAAGGAGAGGGAGAATGAAAAGGAAGCTCGAAAGAATGTGAGAGGGAGGACCAATCTATCTTCCATATCTTCAAGATATACCCTTGGAATTAGCTATCCAATTTTTCAATATCTAAGTGACCTTTGGATACAAATCGCGAGAATGTGTATTTGTTCTCGAATCTGTCATTGAGAGGATTTGAAGAAAGAAAGTTTTTGATCGGTGATACCGGGGACCGGCTTCGCGAGACCATTTCGGTCTACTCTAGGCCAGGCCTGTTGATGGCAGATGGAAGTACCGAGGTTGAGCATGCTGACAGAATGATTGACACTCACGTCTCTCTCATTTCTAGTGATTTCGCTATAGTTTACTTCATGGAGATTCCGCATAAATGGAAATGCATAATCTAAGGGAGACCTTTGGAATTAGGAATAAGCCGTTTATGTGTTGTTCCCATCTAGTGAACGCACGACAGGGGTAAGATTCATCATTCCTCTAGATAATCTTTTTCCTCTAATCAACAGTAGGTTTATAATCCCTAAGTGGTCCCTTTTTGTCTGGCCATGAATAGTCCCACGAGCCTTTTATTGTGCTAAGGCTTTTTTAATAGGGTCAGCCTTTCTCTCCAGCAGTGGTGATGGTGAAGGAAGAAATTTTGACTATCATTGCGATAATAGAAACGAAGCATGCGGCAAGGCCTCCCAATAAGGAATCTTCGTTCCTCTTTTATGATGATGAATGGCGTATTCTCCGGTCAAAAAAGACGTTGTCCACATTCTGGGTACAGAATACTTGGTGTTGATTCATTGCAATTATGAAAGGTAGTTCCCCGGAGTGGATTGAATAGTGGAATTTTGGTTGAGACAACGGAGTTGAATTCTTACCCTGGGAGTTGAAGGAAAGCGGAATCATACTGGACAGCGAAAGCCATTCAATTCAGTTTGGTTTGACAGCTGCTTAACCGTTAGTGGCTAGAAGAGCTCCGGTTCCTTTTGGAAGCCAGCCAGTCAATTAACAAGTTCCGGGACTTGAATGCCTTGAAAGAATTCACACCTGGCCACCAGCTTTCACAAAATAAGGGGAGATCTACTGCTTACTGCTCACGGAAACATCCGACCACTTTCTTCATCCCCCTCTATCAAAATGAGAAAAAAGTTGATCCGGGGTCTTAGTTTTAGCTGTTACAGAATCCCGTGCTATGGAATGAATCTAGTCACCAGGAGATTTAGCTCTTGATGTATGGACACGAGGAGTTAGATGCTATTAAAAAAAGCATACATAGGACCTTCCTTCTTCCTCTACCACCAACTTGGGTATACTGTATGGGGGCGACCTCGTAGTTTTCAGTCTTTCACTGTGACTAAGGATAGTAGGTTCGTCTGAGCCTGAGCAAGTTACTTTTGATTTGAATTGCATGAGCATCGGTAGTTGATATTGATTCTGATTCATGTAGTGATTCAATTGTGATAAAAAAAAAATCCCATGTCTTTCTTGGTTGGACCAACCCAATCAGCGATTGTTCACACCGCCCAGTCCGGCCTATGTTTCCGAATCACCTTCGCACCTCTGCAACCAACTCCCATATTTTCTTTCATTCGACCGTGGCAATGGATTTCCTTCTGTCTTTTGTTGAAACTTTTTTGATTCTATGTATTATTCTCATTATGCACATAAGGGAGGAGCCGTATGAGATGAAAATCTCACGTACAAATCCCTTATGATACACCAGATCTGGCTCAGTTATTGATAGAGTGAATAGATCTGCCATTTCTTGAAATCTCTCTTCTGATACAAAATCGTAGTGTAGCGTGTATCCTCCCCTGTTCCGGTCATGGAATAGATGAAACGTCCTGATGAATGGTTCGAAAGTAGATGCTCCGGATTCGCTCTGACTCGCATCGGAAAGACAATCCTGGTAGGATCTTGTCTTTCAAAAAAATTCGACGACAAAAGCATTTTTGCTATTCAAAGCAGAGAAAGAAAGCTGATCCATGGAACCATCTTTTCTTTTCGAAGAGAGAGCTAGAACTACCTGACCGAAGGAGATAGATAGTAAGGGAGGTGGTGATTAGGATAACCTTATTATAGTTGTAGAAGTAGAAGCTATAGGCGAAAATTTCTCTTACATTCTACGTTCCCGAAATGGATCCTATCAAATATTTCACATTTTCTATGATTATCTCTATTTCAGGAATCCTACAAGATGATGGATTCCCTCGTGAAAGACTTTGGATCGAAAGAATTTGATTAATGACTTGATTCGACTGAACGCTCTTGTCCCCCGAAAACGTCCGGGTTGAAATATGGCTTTCAAATTCAGTTCCGATCCAGATCTTGACTTCTATGGAGTCGGATATGAGCTTATCGCCTACTGATCTTAGTCAAAAAGAGTCAATGGGATCACCGATCTCTATGAGGTCGTTGTGGGATGGGAGTCTCTGACTTTAGCTTCGATGATAACCACTGTACGTTCGGCTTAGCCTTCAACCCTTACCTTTGGAAGTAAGGGCGTAGTCATCCCCGACCTAGGGAATGGAATGAGTTATAGTCATGCATTGTCATCCTTCACCTCGAAGAAAGTTGTCTCCCTATCAACATCTCCATGGATAGTAAGAATTCCTCAGGAGTCGACCCATACCCCTTGCGAGTATGCATTAGAATTTGAATCCCTAGACTAGTCAGCTACTCGTTAAGGGATTTAGCTCCCATGACAGGATTAAGAATTTCACAGTCAAAAGAATAGAAAGATCGAAACATGGGACGGGGAACCTCTTTGAAGTGGCCCATTTCGAGGGAAGTGTAGAGGAGAGGTGCGAAGCTGCTCGAACGAATATGAGAGATTCCACTTTGAAAAGTCTACAGGCAAAGCAGAAAGAAGAGGAATCGATTTAGCAGCAGCTAGTTCCGAGCTTCGGCACAAAGAACGAAAAGGGAATTCGATCTCACCGAGCTTTATTACGCAATTACTTTTATTAAGTTTCATTTGGAAGTGGAGTTGTTGATCATGGGGATAAGGGTTCAGTTCGCTTTCTATAGGGTTGTATGATGGTGAAGTCCAAGGCCGCTTGATAGAGCTTTCTCAGCAAGCTGAAAAAGCAACTCTGTCCCTCTCCTTTCAGTCGAGCTATTTCATCCCTTTCGTTTTCCCGGCTATGTTCCTCGGCATCCAACACACCACATCGATTAGAGTCTTATTCATGGTTGTGAAGTGCACCACAACTATGAGTAAAAGGCTATGAGGCATTTTAGGAAATGTTTCCCTTCTTCTTTTTCCATGTTGTGCTATAGAAGTTAAATTAAGGCTTTCCACTAATGAATATTATTTTCTAAATCATGCCTATCACAAGAGGAAGAAGTGCTCGTACACTCAAAGAACAATCGACTCATGAAAAGTTTTAGGATGTTATTGCCATTTTAGCACAAGCTATGACTAACCAAATCAACCAAGGAGCCCAAGCCCCTCATACTCCTACTCTGACATCTAAGATAAGGAATTTCATGAGGATGAACCTACAAAAGTTCCATGGGTCTAAAGTAGATGAGTACCCTCAAGAATTTATTAGTTAGGTGTACAAAGTGTTGTCTATCGTAGTTTTTAGGTCAAAGGAGAAGACGGAGTTGGCAGCTTACCAACTCAAGGGGGTGGCCCAAATATGGTTTGCTCAATGGAAGGAGGAGAAGAGGAACAACAAAGTGATACTTTGGAAATAGTTTAAGGCAATGTTTCTCAATTGGTTCTTTCCTCTTGAGCTAAGGGAAGCCAAAATGATGGATTTCATGAATTTTAAGCAAGGGTCCATTAGTGTGAGGGAGTATGCTCTCAAGTTCAACCAACTCTCTAAATATGCTCCACAATTGGTGCCGAGCCAAGGTCTAGAATGAACAAGTTTGTGATGGGTGTCTCTGATTTGGTGAATGAGGAATGTCGCTCCGCCATGTTGATTAGTGATATGGACTTGTTCTGCCTCATGACTTATGTCAACAAATTGTAGGGGAAAATTTGAGAAAAAGAAGAAGTGGTGAGGCCAAGAGGGCCTGTTTTGAAGGAAGATTGCAAATTCCCAAGGGAGGCCGGTTTCATCAAAGCCAAGGGTCTTCCAATGCTTCTAACAGAAGGTTTACTAATGACATCCCAAGTCTCCAAGGAGGTGGTGGTGTGGTGCCTAATACTATGCACTCAAAATGTGGTAAAGGTCACAATGGCCCATGTTTGAAGGATAATAATGCTTGTTATGGGTGTGGTGAAGTGGGCCATAAGGTGATGGATTATCCTCGTAATCAATACAAGGGTAGAGATGGTCGTCCATAAGGCTGGGGTGCAAATACAATTCCTTTAAGAAGAGGAAGCAAACAAGGTGGTGCCCGAAGGCACAATCGGTTCTACGTTCTTCAAGGAAGGCAAGGGGTAGATGAGGTGCCCAATGTCGTCACCAGTATATTAAAAGACTTTGATTGTGATGTGTATGCATTGATAGATATGGGTGTCACTCTTTCTTTTGTTACTCCTTTTGTTGCCTAAAAGTTTCATGTTGAACCCGAATTGTTGCGTGAGCCATATGAGGTGTCTACAAACATTTGTGCATCCATTGCTGCTAGAAAGGTCTATAGAAATTGTCCCATTTTCATTTTGCATAAAATATTGCCTTGTGATTTTGTTGAGTTGGATATGGTGGATTTTGAAGACATTCTTGGGATGCATTGGTTGTATGCATATTATGCCTCTATTGATTATAGAACCCGTGGGGTCAAACTCCAATTCCCTAATGAACCCGTCCTTGAGTGGGAGATTCTTGATGTGGTGGTCAAGGGTAGGTCCATTTCTTACATTAAAGCCCAAAAGTTGATTTCTAAGGGGTGCCTCTATCATCTTGTGAGGGTTATGGATCTTTAGTCCAAAGTCCTTACTATAGAGTCGGTTATGGTGGTAAATGAGTTCTTTGATGTCTTTCCTAATGAGATTCCTGGTGATCCTCCCGAAAGGGAAATAGATTTTGGCATAGACCTCCTTCTCGATACTCAACCCATTGCTATTCTCCCTTACCATATGGCCCCAGCGGAGTTTAAGGAGTTGAAAGAGCAACTAAGGGATTTATTAGAGAAGGGTTTTACTAGGCCTAGCCAATCAACTTAGGGTGCGTCGATGTTGTTTGTGAAGAAGAAAGATAGTTCCCTTAGAATGTGCATTAATTATTGATAACTTAATAGGGTCACCATCAAGAATAAGTACCCTCTACCAAGGATTGATGATCTTTTTAACCAACTTCAAGGGGCTAGTTACTTCTCTAAGATTGAACTTTGGTCCGGGTATTCCCAAGTGAAAGTGAGGGAGTGTGACATTCCCAAGACGGCCTTCCGGACTATGTATGGGCACTATGAGTTTGTGATTATGTCCTTCAGTTTGACTAATGCACCGGCTATGTTCATGGATCTTGTGAATAGGGTCTTTAAACCCTACCTTGATTTGTTTATGGTGGTTTTCATTGATGATATCTTGATTTATACCCATTGTGAGGAGGAGCATGTGGATCACTTGAGGGTGGTATTACAAGTCTTGAGGGAGGAGAAGTTGTATGCCAAATATGAGAAATGTGAGATTTTGTTGAAAACGGTTGCCTTTCTAGGTCATATGGTGTTGGGTGGTGGTATAAAGGTGGATCTTAAGAAGACAGTGGTAATCAAAAATTGGCCTAGACCTTTGACTCCATCAGACATTAGAAGCTTCTTGGGCTTAGTGTGTTATTACCAAAGGTTTGTGAATGAGTTCTCATCTATTGCTTCTCCTATGACTGAGTTGCCTCAAAAGAATGCAAAGTTTGTGTGGACCGATGAGTGTGAAAAGCGTTTCTAAACCTTGAAAGATACGCTTGTCTCCGCTTCTATCTTGTCTCTACCAAAAGGGTTAGAAGGGTTTTGCTGTGTAATGTGATGCCTCAAAGATGGTTTTGTTTATGGTAGATAGAATGACAAAGTCTCTTCATTTCCTACCAGTTAAGACTACATATGGTGTCGAAGACTATGCTTGATTGTACATTCATGAGTTGGTTAGATTGCATGGGGTGCTTTTGTCTATCATATAGGATCGTGGTGCCCAATTCACTTCTCACTTTTGGAGGTCCTTTCAAAGAGGTCTTGGTACAAAGGTTAAGATTAGTATGGCCTTTCACCCTCAAACGGATTGCCAAGGCAAAAGAATTGTCCAAACTCTTGAGGATATGCTTAGGGCTTGTGTTTTGGAGTTTAAGGGTAGTTGGATGATCATCTTCCACTTATTGGGTTTGCAACAATAGCTATCATTCTAGCATTGGTGTGGCTCCTTTTAAGGCTCTCTATAGTAGACGTTGTAGATCACCGGTTGGGTGGTTTGAAGTGGGAGAGATGGCTTTGTTGAGTCCAGATCTGGTTATAGAGGTCATGGAGAAGGTGAGGATGATAAGGGAAAGATTGAAAACATCTCAAAGTCAAGAAAGCTCCTATGCCAATATGAGGAGAAGGGATCTTGAATTTATGATTGGTGATTAGGTCTATTTGGAGGTCTCACCTGTGAAGGGTGTGGTTCATTTTGGTAAGAAAGATAAATTGAGTCAAAGATTTGTCTGTCCTTATAAAGCCTTGAAGAGGATTGGTAAGATGTCCTATGAGTTTGAGTTTCCCAATGATATGAATACAGTTCATCCGATCTTTCATGTGTTTATGTTGAGGAAGTGCATAGGTGACCCAAGTACCATTGTGCCTCTTGATGTTGTGAGTCCTATTGAACATAATTTGACTTATGAAGAGGTTCCATGTCACGACTCAAGCCTAGGGCCTAGACGTGACACAGAGCATGGGGAACTCCAAGAGACCCAAGCAAACCTCTTAACATATCATTACACATCCTTGGTCACAGAAGCAATTAAATAACATGAAAAGAGTAGAAATAACGAAACATGGGGCTAAAGGATGTCTTTCATAGCATAAAAGATCATAAAGAGAGTCACGACTCATAGCATCAATAAATATCTTGTCCAACAACAGCTTTAAACATAAAACTTAGTGAGAGCCAAGACAAGAAACCAGGCTCACCCTCATAGTCAAGCATACAATAAAAAGGAAAGTGAATCTTTATACATAGCAAAAGATCAAGTTAATGTCCCTGAAGTTGAGGACTCGCCACTTGCTTTGTAGGGAAACCACACTAGCCATGTGGAGGAGGATGATCAAGTGAGGCTCCGATTCCTACATGGTGACATCATGTTGGCATAAAGTATACGTTAGTATATTTGAATGTACTAAGTATGTAGGATAGAATGCAACAACAGATAAGCACCATAAGCAAAATGAATAACATAGGCAATGAATAAGCATATAACAATATAGCATGTGTGAATGATGCTTGAAGTAAAATCATGCTTATATAAAACATAATACATGTATAAGAAGAGACCATTAATATTAAATATCTAAGGCCTACCACCTCGTTGGAGAGGCGAATGAGGTACGAACCCCTCAATTGGTTGATGAGGTACAAACCCCTCAACAAGGTTGATGAGATACAAACCCCCCAACATGGTTGATGAGGTACAAATCCCCCAACATGATTATCAAGGTATAAACCCCACGACATGGTTGCAAGGGCCTACCACCTCCCAAGCAAGGCAATCAAGGGACAAATCCCTCAACAAGGTTCCATGGGCCTACCACCTCCCGAATGAGGCGATTGAGATTCAAACCCCTCAACAAGGCTACCCAGGCCTACAACTTGTCGAGTGAGGCTTGGTCAATTCCCAACACTATAGAGATGATATAATATAAATACATTCCTTTCATCATCATCTAGTTATTCAACTCATAAGACATGTGTTGTACCTTCAATTCCTCAAGAAAACATAATCAGACATTTTATGGCGGGTGTGCAGTACTAGTGTAAAACCATGCAATTCAAGAGTGGAATCATTCTAGGAAGTTCAGTGTAAAACCATCAATATATACTTGGTAACACCCTCAAGCAATATACATCAAAACCCATCATTAAATTTCATAATAGATCTTAGATTCATAGCTCAAAACATGTTAAAACAATCACAATTGCATGAATCCCAACATAGTGTGCAGTAAAATTCATAATAAGTAAGACCCATGAGTAAATCAACTTTAAATCATGCAATTTTCGGTAAAGAAAAGCTTGGGCATCATGGGTAAAAGGAACCCATGAAAGAAACCCACATACCTTGACTTAGGAGAATCCTTAAAAAAAGATTGAAGATGGAGACTTGAAACTTGAATGAGAATCTTAAGGTTCGGATGAGTCTTGGGACTTGATTGGAGATAAAACATTATCTAAGTGTTTGAGGGAGTATTTGGAATGTCTTGAATGATATGAGGATGAAATAACTCTATGTATAGGTATTTTCATGCATGGGAACACTTAGGCACAAGACCCAAAAGGCTTGGTCCGGACAAGGAAACTGGTAGATTTTAACAATGTGCCAGGGGCGCCGATCGCCACTAGAAATTATATTTTTGCGGTTTCCGAATCTTACTATGGTTGCTCTTAAATTAGGGTTACACCAATTTACCACTCAATTTGACCCATTGAATAAGAATATGAAGTTGGATTTTCGGTATCACACATGGATTTTGAGATATATACAAGTTACGATTCTGGGCACTTCTGAGGCATATTTTTGGGCATTTTTTGGAGTCATTTCAATCTCTCGCCCTTGGGAATATTCGTCCTCGAATGTCAATAAAAATGTAAATGAGAAGAGTAATTATGAGGAATTCAACCCCAATAAGAATGCAACAACATACTTAAAACACCATTTTCAAAATCTCAACATAAGTGTAAAATTACCATGAACTTTGTCAATATAGACATGAATGCAAACAAATGACTTAGGGGCTGGAACATGAGACATGAAATCATATAGAAGACTTTGAATTAGTACCTTAGACTTGAGTAGGATGGAAGAGATAAGGATATCATTTTTGCATTTCCGCTTCACCCTCCCATGTAGCACTTTCGACTTATTAATTCCTCCAAAGGACCTTAACGGAAGCAACCTCCTTGTTCCTCAACCACTTCACTTGTCTATACAAGATATCTATTGGAACCTCTTCATATATCATGTTTTATTCAACTACCACCACAACATCAAGAGGCACAATAGCATTAGGATCATTTGCATACTTCCTCAATATAGATACATAAAAGACCGGATGAACCAATTCAATTTTACTTGGAAAATCCAACTCGTAGGCTACCTTACCAATACTCTTCATCATAATATAAGGACCCACATATCTAGGGAATAACTTTCCCTTCTTATGAGAATGAACCACACCATTCATGGGTGACACCTTTAAATAGACCAAATCACCAACCTTAAGCTCAAGCTCCCTCCTTCTAACATTGCATAAGACTTTTGGTGACTTTGGGTTCCTTTCAACCTTTATATAATCATCCTTACCTTCTCCATAGCATCGATAACCATATCTGGACCCAATAAAGTCAACTCTCCAACCTCAAACCACCCAACTGGTGATCTACAAAGTCTACCATAGAGAGACTCAAAAGAAGCCATACCAATGCTTGAATGATAGCTATTGTTATATGCAAACTCAATCAATAGAAGATGATCATCCCAAATACCCTTAAGCTCCAATACACAATCCCTAAGCATGTCCTCAAGTGTTTGGATAGTTCTTTCGGCTTGGCCATCCGTTTGGGGGTGAAAGGTCATACTAAGCTTTATCTTGGTTCCAAGACACCTTGGAAGGACCTCCTAAAGTGTGAAGTGAATTGTGCACCATGATCTGATATGATGGACAAAGGAACCCCATGCAACCTCACGAAGTCATGGATGTACAACCTAGCATAATCATTAGCCCCATATGTAGTCTTAACCGATAGAAAGTGAGCAGATTTTGTCATCTTATCAACCACAACCCAAATGGAATCAAAACCCCTTCTATTCTTGGGCAACCCAACAACAAAATCCATAATAATCTCTTGCCACTTCCAAGTTGGATTCTCTAGATCTTGGGCTAAGCCACCCGGCCTTTGGTGTTCGACTTTGACTTGTTGGTAACTATGACAACCAGAGAAAAATTTGGCAATGTCCCTCTTCATACCTCCCCACCAATACAACACTCTCAAATCTCTGTACATCTTAGTAGAAATGGGGTGAAAAGAATAGGAAGAACCATGAGCCTCATCAAGAATCTTTTCTCTCAATCTATCAGCACAAGCCACACATAACCTACCTTGGTATCTAAGGGTACCATCTCCCCCTTGGGAGAAAACCTCCACTTTACCAATTTTACCAATCCTTCAACTCTAAAAAAGTGGGGTCAAGATCTTGCTTAGCTTTCACCTCCTAAACCAATGAAGATTTAGAGCCATCAACAACAACACCACCACCATTAACAACCTCTTCCAACCTAACTCCCAATCTAGTCAACCGATGGACCTCCCTAGCCACCCCTTTGCCACCATCATCAATATGAGCTAGGCTACCCATAGACACCCTACTCAAAGCATCTGCCACAACATTAGCCTAACCAAGATTATAGTGCACACTCATATCATAGTCCTTAAGAAGTTCTAACCACCTTCTTTGCCTCAGGTTGAGATCTTTTTGAGTGAATACTTATTGGAGACTCTTATGATCGGTAAACACACCAAAATGCATACCATACAATTAGTGATACCAAATTTTCAAAGAAAAAACCACGACAGCTAACTCAAGATCATGGGTAGGATAATTCTTTTCATACACTTTGAGTTGTCTAGAAGTATAGGCTATCACCTTACCATTTTGTGTCAAAACACAACCCAAACCAACCCTTGAAGCATCACAATACACAAAAAATCTTTCTAACCCTTCCAGTAGTGATAATATAGGAGCAGACACAAGTTTATCTTTCAATGTTAGAAAACTTTTTACACACTCATCGGACCACAAAATTTTGGCTTTTTTTGAGTGAACTTGGTCATAGGAGAAGCAATCAAAGAGAACCCATTCACAAACCTCCAATAGTAACCCGCTAAGCCTAAGAAGATCGTAATATCTGGTGGAGTCAATGTCTAGGCTGATTCCTAATCACATCCATCTTTTTAGGATCCCCCTTAATACCGTCCCCCGACATCACATGACCTAGAAAGGCACCCTCTTTTAACCTAAATTCACATTTTTCATGCTGTAACACCCCACATCTTATAGTACTAGTACTATACAAATAAAATATTATATGGCTTCTCAAATTAGCGTCAAGTTTTAAAAGTGTTTGAATCTCAAATTAGAGAGCGATATGATGTCTAACGCTAAAGAGGGTCGAGTGTAAATAAGTTTTAAGTCAAATTAAGGAGATAACGACCTTCAACGAGGTGAAAGAAGTGAGGTTATTGTCGGACTTAGGAAGCTAGCAGGTGAGTCAACTACATGCTTAGCTTAAATATGCTAGCTTAACGGAGACGAGGACCGACATCAAATCTGTCCAATTCCAATAATGAATAAAGTCTGTGTTAAGGATGTTACTTTATCCCATGTTTTAGCACCATAAATGGACAATATTTTCAGCCCAATAATAGTAGAGAAATGGCCCAAGTACAACATAGCTCACTTGGTGAATTGGGCCAACACTAAGGAGAAAAGGGAAAAGTGGGCAGCCAAGGCCCAACCAATTTGAACCCAATAAGGCCCAAGTGAAAGGGGCATGAAGCTGCATCACCAGGTTAACAAAGTAAGGTTAAAAATACCTTAGTAGGTCAGCCAAAATCCCCCTTTAAAAAGGATTTAAAACAGCTCCCTCAAGTTATTTTAATTTGGACAAAAAATCTACTTTTCTTGGTTATTCTTTGCTCTCTTTCAACGTGTGAAAAGTAGGCTTCACAACCCTATAAGTGTTCCTAAAGCAAGCATAAACCTTGAAGTTAAAGGTAAGTAATGATTTACATAGTATGATTTGTTTATGAAAAACAAGAAGTATATGCTAGTTGTGCTTGTGCTGTAAATTTGGACAGCATATGTCCTAAGGATTATTGTGCACTTTTCTTGTTACTTAAGAGGCTTTTCTCTTCTTGGTTTGCTGAGTTATGAAGTAAGTTTTATGTTCTTAACAAGGTTTATTTTGTTAGTGATGTAACCAGGCTGCTTCACCTTATTTATAGCCCGCAAGAGTGAGTTCTTATATGTTATTGTAATTGTGTTCTTAGTACGAACTTGTGGATTGGTGGTTGGGAATTGTTGCTCCACGACCGCCATCTATTTTAGAACTATTTTTGGACTGTTTTAAGGGTGATGGTATGTGTAAGTATGTTATATGTAGTTTGGTTGAAGTTAAAATAGATTTGGAATTGTTGACATCAAAATGTAGCTTATGGGTTTTGAGCTGAGGGTTTTAGGAAACAGTCTCTCTACTTCTATGAGGTAGTGGTAATGTTTGCATACAATCTACCCTCCCCAGATCCTACTTGTGGGATATCACTAGGTATGATGTTGTTGTTGTTGTTGACATCGAAATGTAGCGAGACGACATAACGTTATGTCGCCTACTTGTATGATTTGTATATTGTGTGGAATTGGTATGTGTGGGCTATTGTAAAGCTGTTATGGCACTAAACCAGGCTGCACATGATATTTATATGAGAATGTGTATTAGAAAATATGATTAGAGGCGGAAAGGTTGAAAGGATACGCTCGGGTTTATAATTATACGCTTGCTGCCCGTGTGTTATTTTTCTTATGCGATTGGGCTGCCCAAAAGTGTTTCTTTGGTGATAATACTAGTCTTATTGCCTAATATATTGTTGATTAATATTTGTGGGGAAAATCAGTCACTCCGAGGTAATAATGAGGTCATACAACGAGGTATGTAAGGCTACTTGATTTCATATTATTTAGCATGAAACATAGATCCCTCCTTGGAACATAAAGGCACTTACCAATTTTGACACAACTATTGACCATGTCTCTATTTTTTCACATGTTCATATGTTCCCACACATATTCACCTTCAAATCTACATACATACTTGGATACCAAAACACATGGGTTCTTGTTCCTAAATAAAGTTCACGAGTTGTTTCATCTCATACGCATTCCATTACTTATGTAACGTACACTTTTCATTGTCATATTATCTTGTATTATTATTTACACATCACATGCTACAACTACAGTCCTACAGCTCCAATTTTATGACCACCAAAAGAATCATCTCAAAGGTAATTGAAAGGTAAATTATATTGCATATTGATGGGTGGTAACCCAAAGGGTGAAAGAATCACCTAGCCAGGGTCGATCCTATCATGGGGGGTAGCCCAAGGGATTAAAGGAAAAGCCTAGCCAAGGTCGATCCTTGATATAGATTTAGCACTGATCAACTATTCATTTGTATTACATATTATGCACAAATTATACAGTAAAGGTAAAGTAATAAAAAGAACATAAACTACATAATTCCATGGTATAACTAATGTGGTCTATTATCCTACAACAATCATAGTTTCATTTGAATTGTTACTTTATATATAGTGTTTCCTGCCTTTTATATTCAGTACATTATCTCGTATTGACGTCATTTACAAGGGACCTACATTGTTGCAAGTACAAGTGCTAGTAGATCTCCCTAGTAGGAATACAGGGTATCCAGCCTGTGTTACCAAGCTCCAGGTTTCTTCGGAGCTTTATATGTCTAGAGCTTACATTTTTGTATTGCATAGTTAATTGAGGCAGGGCCTGTCCCGACCCTTATCAGATGCTTTTCCTTATCCAGAGGCTTTGTAGAGTATGTAAATTAAAGTGTGGTCATGTCTCATACTTTAGACAACGTGGCCCCAATGGCCTAGCCATATGCATTTCCTTTTGGCTTGTTATTTCTGCTTACTTTTTTAAAGGCATGTTGAATGAAGAAATCCCTTATAATATGTATAGAAAGCGCGTAGATACAGGTTGGTTCTGCCGAGCCTTATCGGCAATGTGTGCCAATCCGCCTTAACGGGACTTGAGGCATGACAGAAATGGTATTAGAGCAGGTCATCCTAAGGAGTCTACAAAGCCATATCTATGTAGAGTCTTGTTTATCGATGTGTTGTGCACCACATTTATAAGCAAGAGGCTATGTGGCATTTAGGAGTTGTTACTTTCTTTTCATTCTTTAGATCGTTCCATAGAGCTAAGTGTAATAGGTTGATTGTGTCTAACCCATAAATTGCTTTGTACAACAAGTATGGTAGAAACTAGGAAAAACAAAGGTAAAGGGTAGGAAGTAGAAGTGGTGGTTGGTATACTCAGTCGGGTGAGACAACGAAATGAGGCTCAAGATGAGTCTCTGTCACAGACATCTCCCACTCCTCTAGCTCTAGATGAACCAGGAAGTAGTGAAATTCCCCCAGAATCACCTATTAATTCTACCATGCAGGATCTGAGAAATGCAGTCCAACTATTGACTTGTATAATTGCTGGCCAAGGTCAAAGACACGAAGGTCCAGTTATATGTGCAGGTGGTGCGAACAGGGTAGCTAGCATGAGGATATGTAACTTCCTTAATTTGGACCCTCTATCCTTCACTAGATCAGATCCTAATGAAGATCCACAAGAGTTTATTGATTAGATTCTACGCACTTTAGATGTTATGCATGTGAGTGGTACAGAAGCTGTCGAGTTGGTGACATATAGGTTGAAGGGTGTGGCTATGTTGTGTTATGAAGCTTAGAAACAATCTAAGGGTATAGATGCACCTCCAACTACCTGGAAGGATTTCAAAGAGGCATTTCTCGACCATTACCTATCGTTAGAAATGCGAGAGACCCATGTCGATCAGTTCTTGAACCTCTACCAAGGGAATATGAGCATGAGGGAATATAGCCTCGAATTTAATTCCCTAGCTAGGTATGCTCCTAATGTAATTGCTACTATGGCAGATGGCGTTCATCGATATGTGGATAGATTGGATACGTATCTGGTCAGAGATTGTACCATTGCTTCCTTGAACAATATAGCAAGAATGCAAGCTTTTGCATAGAAATTGGAGGATCAGAGGCAAAGGAGAAGGGCATAAGAGTTAGAAAGGGCGTTGTCCAAGAGGGCCAGGTATAAAAGCAGTTACACCACCCTAAGGTGAGCTTAGGCCTCTGTTTTCTAATAGACTTCCTAGGCCATCATCCTCCTACTCTACTGCAGTGCTCCACCACAACTTGAGGGGTCTAGGAGTAATCAGTTAGGTCTAAGAAGTGAAGGGCAAGGCACCCGAATAAGATGATATCAGCAGGCCAGTAAATGACTCCTAGGAAACCTTATAAATAGCGTGGAAGAAGTCATTTAGGTATATGTCGTGTTAGGATAGACGTTTGTTATTGGTGTGGTGCGCCAGGGCATATGATAAGAGATTGCCCGACGAGGCGTATGGATGATATAGCACAATCTACTAGGTCAGCTGTTGCATCATCATCAGTTCCTCCATTAGTTCGGGGTCAACAAGCACCTATGGGTTGTGGTAGAGATGTAAGAGGGGAAGCTAGCTCTAGCAAAGTCCAAAATCGTACTTATGCTCTGGGTAGTCGGTAAAATTTGGAAGCTTCACCTGATATAGTCACAGATACATTGTCCATCTTATCACATAATGTATATGCATTAATTTACCTTGGTTCTACACTATCATACATCACTCCATTAGTTGCTGGGAAGTTTAAGAGGATAGCCAAATAATTAAACAAACCATTTGAAGTGTTTACACTAACTGGTGAATCTATTATAGCTAGAAGGATTTGTTATTACTGTGTAGTGACTGTTTATGATGTGACATATTAGCTGACCTTATTGAGCTAGAAATGGTGGAATTCGATGTTATAATGGGTATTTCAGCATTTCCTGCCTGAGTTGTTGACCATTGGTTAGCTTCTTGCTATGCCACTATGGATTGCCGAACTAAGAGAGTGTACTTCCACTTTCCAAATGAGGAAGTTCTTGAATGGGAAGGCAATGTTGGGGCACTAAAGAGTAAGTTTATCTCTTATTTTGAGGCAAGAAAGATGATATCAAAGGAGTATATATGTCATCTAGTTAGAGTAAGGGATTTGGAGGCAGAATCGCCAACTCTTCAATCAGTTCCAGTAGTGAATGAATTTGTTGATGTGTTCCCTAAAGAAATTCCAGGCTTACCTCCATAATGAGAAGTAGATTTTGGTATTGACTTACTTCTAGGTACTCAACCTATTTTCATCCATCCATATAGAATGGCGCCAGAATAATTGTGTGAATTAAAAGAGAAGTTAACAGACTTATTGGAGAAGGGTTTTATAATACCTAGTGTGTCCCCTTGGGGTGCACCAATGTTATTTGTACGTAAAAAGTATGGCACCTTGAGAATGTGTATTAATTATCAACAATTGAATAGGGTGACAATTAAGAACAAATACACCCTCCCCAGGATTGATGATTTATTTGATGAGTTAAAGGAGGCCTAATGCTTTTCAAAAATTGATTTGAGATCAAGTTATCACCAAGTGAGGGTGAAGGAGAAAGATATACCTAAGACTACTTTTAGAACACGCTACGGTCACTTTAAATTTCTTGTTATGTCATTTGGGCTAACAAATACACCAAAGAAATTATGGATCTGAGAAAAGGGTATTCAATCCATTCTTGGATGTGTTCGTGATAGTATTTACAGATGACATTTTGCTATATTCAAGATTAGAAGAGGACCACGCAAATCACTTACAACAAGTTTTACAAGTTCTTCATAATCGATAGTTGTATGCCAAGTTTCCTAAATGTGAATTTTTGCTAAAATCAATGGAATTTTTGGGTCATATTGTGTCTGATGAGGGAATAAGGGTTGATTCAAAAAAGATAGAGGCTGTGAAAGATTGGCCAAGGCCAACGACATCCACGGAAGTTTGGAGCTTCCTAGGGTTGGCAGGTTATTACAGAAGGTTTGTTGAAGGTTTTTTTTCTATTTCTGCACCTCTTACAAATTTGACACATAAAGCAACCAAGTTCCAATGGAATGATGCATGTGAAGGAGCTTCCAAGAGCTGAAAAATAAGCTAACTTTTGCACTTGTGCTAATACTTTTAGAAGGCACCGAGGGGTATGCAGTGTATTGCGATGCTTCAGGAGTTGGCTTAGGGTGTGTACAGACACAGCATGGTAGGGTAATTTCTTATGTATCTAGACAACTATGACCACATGAGAAAAGCTACCCAACAAATAATCTTGAGCTAGCAGCGGTTGTGTTTGCTCTGAAAATATTTCTCCACTATATGTATGGGGTTCATGTAGACATATATACTAATCATAAGAGTTTTCAATACATTTTTAAGTAGAAAGACCTAAATTTAAGACAACATAGATCACTAAAGTTAATAAAGGATTACGATGTTGATATACTATACCATCCGA
Organism: Solanum ossicruentum; assembly: GCA_025774065.1. Taxonomy (NCBI): domain Eukaryota; kingdom Viridiplantae; phylum Streptophyta; class Magnoliopsida; order Solanales; family Solanaceae; genus Solanum; species Solanum ossicruentum. Next base: position 6,244 of record JAOTQR010112837.1, on the reverse strand, counting down.
GGAAGGCAAATGTGGTAGCCAATGCTCTGATTCATAGGGCAATTATGAATACTAGTGATCAAGCTATGCTAAGTCAAGGAGTGGATAAGGATCTACGTCAACTAGCTAGTTTGGGAGTTCACCTTCTTGAACCTCCAAAGGCAGGGGCTATTGTACATAATGCAGCAGCGTCATCATTAGCAATGGAGGTGAAAGAAAAATAATTTGAGATCCAGTTCTACGACAGCTTAAGGAAAAGGTGGGTCAGGGTATGATGAAGGGCTTTAAACTTACACAAAATGGAGTACTGTATTGCCAAAATAGATTATGTGTGCTTGATATTAATGGATTAAGAAAGAGGACAATGGAAGAAACCCATCATTCTCGATATTCCATCCATCCAGTATCAGCTAAAATGTATCATGACATGAAGGGAATGTTTTGGTGGGGAGGCATGAAAAAGGACCTTACAGAATTTGTGGCTCAATATTCAAATTGCCAAAAGTGGCCCTCTTGGCCTCATGACCCCTTCTCTTCCTCAACTTCTCCTCCTCCATTTTTTAGCATAGGTCATCAAATAGGATAAATCCATGACACTAATCAACATAGCGGACCGACATTCCTCACTCACCAAATAAAAACACTTATCACAAACTTGTTCATTCTAGACCTTGGGTCTGCCACCAAGTGGGGAGAATATTTAGAGAGTTGATAGAACTTGAGGTCATACTCCCTCACACTCATAGATCCTTGTTTCAAGTTCATGAACTCCACCAAGTTTGCTTCCCTAAGCTCAAGAGGGAGAACCGATTAAGAAAAGCCGCCTTGAATTCCTCCCAAAGTACCAAATTGTTTTTTTCCTTCTCCTCCTTCCATTGATTAAACCATATTTGTGCCATCCCATTGAGTTAGTAAGCCGTCAACTCCGCCTTTTCTTACGATCCAACACCCATAATAGCCAAAACCTTATAGGCCTCATCAATGAACTCTTGAGGGTCCTTATCCACCTTTAACCAATAGAATACAGGGGGATTCATCCTCATCAAGTCTTTCACCCAAGATGTCGGTTTAGGAGCATGAGGGGCTTGGGCCCCTTGATTGGCTTGATTAGCCACAACTTGTGCAAGTAAAGTGAAAGCATCCTAGAGCTCACCATGAGCCAGTTGTTCCTCAGGAGTGAGGACTCTCCTTCCTCTTGTGTTAGGCATGATCCATCATAGCAAAGAACAATCATTAAGGAGGGAAACCTTACCTTAAATTCGATAGCATGACATACAGTACGAAGAAGGGAAACATTTCCTAAAATGTCTTATAGCCTCTTACTCATAGTTGTGGTGCATAACACAACCATGAGCAAGACTCTAATCGACGCAGTGTGTTGGATGCTGAGGAGCATTAACAACCTAGACAAGACTTGGTGCATGGGGAACCCGCAAGGACCCCAAACAAGCCTCTTAACATATCATTACACATCTTTGGTCGAGAAAGCAATTAAATAACATTAAAAGAGTAGAAATAAGGGAACATGGGGCTAAGGGACATATTTCATAGCATGAAAGATCACAGAGTTAAGAGAGTCGAGACTAATAACACCAATACATATGTTGTCCAACAACACCTCTAAACATAGAACTTAGCGGGGGGTGAGACAATCAACCTGGTTCACCTTCATAGTCATGCATACAATAAACAGGAAAGTGAATTTCATGCATATAAAAAGATCAAGTCAATGTCCCCCAAGTTGAGGACCCACCACTTGCTTTGTAGGGAAATCACACTAGTCACGTGGAGGAGGATGATAAAGCGGGGCTCTGGTTCCTACAAGGTGACATCATGTAGGCATAGTGTATACATTAGTACATTTGAATGTACTAAGTATGTAGGATGCAATGTAAAAAGGGTAAGCACCATGAGCAAAATGCATAACATAGGACATGAATAAGCATATAACAATATGGCATGTTTGAATGATGTTTGAAGTAAAATTATGCTTATATAGAACATAATACATGTTTAAGGAGAGACCATTAATAGTGAATATCCAAGGCCTAACACCTCCTTGGAGAGGGGAATGAGGTATGAACCCCTCAATTGGTTGATGAGGTACAAACCCCTTAACAAGATAGATGAGATACAAACACCCCAATGTGGTTGATGAGGTACAAACCCCCCAACATGGTTATAAATGTACAAACCCCTTAACATGGTTGCATGGACCTACCACCTCCTGAGCGAGGAAATCGAGGTAAAACCACTCAACAAGATTGCATGGGCCTACCACCTTCGGACCGAGGTGATCGAGGTTCAAACCCCTCAACAAGGTTACCTAGGCATACAACCTCCCGAGTGAGGCTTGGTCAATTCCCAATACTACAGAGATAATATCATATACATAAATTCCTTTCATCATCATATAGTCATTCAACTCATAAGACATGCATTGGACCTTCAATTCCTCAAGAAATCATAATCGGACGTTCTATCAAACACTTGGTGGGTGTGTAGTGCTAGTGTTAATGCAATTCAAGAGTGTAATCATGCTAGAAAATTTAGTGAAAAACCATCAATAGATACTTGGTAACGCCCTCAAGTAATATATATCAAAGCCCTTCATTAAATATCACAATAGATCTTAGATCATAACTAAAAATATGCTAAAACAATCATAATTTCATAAACCCCAACATAATGTGCAGTAAAATTCATAATATATAATACCCATGAGTAAATCAACTTTAAATCATGAAATTTTAGGTAAAGGAAAGTTTGGGCATCATGGGCAAAGGAGCCATGAAAGAAATTCATATACCTTGACTTTGGAGAATCCTTGAATAAGATTGGAGATGGAGACTTGAAGCTTGAATGAGAACCTTAAGACCCGGATAAGTCTTGGGACTTGAAATTTGAGATAAAATATTGTCTAAGTATTTGAGAGAGTATTTGGGAATGTCTTGAATGATATGAGGGTGAAATATGGCTTAGTATAGGTATTTTCACACATGGAAACACTTAGGTCCAAGACCCAAAATCCTTGGACCATACAAGAAAACTGGCATATTTAAACTCTATGGCGCGCCCTTAGCAGGTCGCGCCAAGGGCACGGATCGCCACTTGAAATTGCATTTTTGTAATTTCTAAATTTTTCTAAGGTTGCTCTTAAATCAAGGTCAGACTCATTTCCCACTCAATTTGAACTCCTAAAGAAGAATATGAAGTCGGATTTTCAATATCACGTACAAATTTTGAGATATTTGGAAATTACAATTTCGGGTACTTTTGAGGCACATTTTCGAGCACTTTTTGGGGTCGTTTCATTCTGGTAGAAATTTTGGATAGACAAGTGCAGAGGTTGAGGAATAAGGATGTTTCTTCTATCAATAATCTTTGGAAAAACTAACAAGTTGAAAGTACCACATGGGAAGCCGAGGCGGATATGCAAAAGCGATATCCCTATCTCTTCCATTCTACTCAAGCCTAAGGTACTAATTCAAGTCCCCTATGTAATTTCAAGTCATCCCTTATATCATTGCATGCATTCATGTTTATGTTGACGAGTTCATGGTGATTTTGACATTTATGTTAAGATTTTGAAATGATGTTTAAGTGCATTGTGGCAGTCATGTGTTGGGTTGAACTCATCTTGATTATTTTTGTCATATACATTTACTCGACATTCGGGGATGAATATCCTCAAGGGGTAGATATTGAAATGCCCCAAAAAAGTGCCCGAAAATGTACCTCGAAAATGCCCATAATCGTAATTTTCATATATCTCAAAACCAGTGAGTGAAATCAAAACTCTGACTTCATATTAGTGATCAAGGGGCAAAATTGAGTGGGGAATGGTCTAGCCCTGATTTTAGAGCAACTGGGCCAAAAATTGATTTTCTCAAAAATTTGATTTCCAGAATTGATCGGTGCCCCTAGCGCGATATGGCCAGGGCGCAAACCTATACATTTTTTTGCCAGATTTTGTTGTCTCAGTTCAAGGCATTAGGGTCTTAGGCCTAAGCCTTCCTATGCATAAAAATATCTATACTTAGTCATTTTTCAACCCCATATTATTCAAGACATTCCCCAAAACACTCGCTAACACTTAGATAAATATTTCACTCAAATTCAAGAGTCCCAAACTCATTTTGGATTTTAAGGAATTCATTCATGCTTCAAGTTCTCATTCCAATCTTCATCAAGGGAATCTTAAAGTTGAGGTATCCGGGTTTCAACAATTGGGAACTTTCACCCATGGTGCCCAACCTTCCTTTTTATACAAATTGCATGTTTACAATTTGATTTATCTATAGGTACTTCTTACTATGAATTTAATTAAATACTATGTTGGGGTTTCATGAAATGTGGACTGTTTAAGCGTATCTTGAGCTATGAATCTATGTTCTATGATGAGATCTGATGAGGGATTTTAATGTATCTTGCATGAGGGTATTACCAAGTGTTGGTGGGTTGATTTACATTAAGTTTTCTCACATAATTTCATTCTTGAATTGCATAATTTTGAACTAGCATTACACACCTACCAAGTGATTGATAAATTGTCCGGTTTAGGGTTCTTGAGCTGTTAATGATCTATTGAATGGCCTATTATCAAGTGACTTTATGATTGTGAAAATAATGTATATATGTGTTGATTTCATAAAAAATATTTGTAGTGTTGCAAGTTGACTACACCTTGTTGAGGGGATATTATGCCTCAATCACTATGATGGAGGGTGTTATGTCCATCTACTTGTTAAAGGGGTATATATCTTAACCACTATGATAGAGGTGTTATGTCCATCTACCATGTTGAGGAGTATACACCTTAGCCACTTTGATGGGGGGTAACATGCCAATTTTCCATGTTGAGGGGTATATACCTTGACCACTTTCATGGGGGGTGAGATGGCCATCTACCAATTGAGGGTTATATACCTCAATCACCTTCCAAGGGGCTGACATGCCTTGGATTCCAAGTATTAGATGCTTGTTCTATGATGATGGTCTCTTATGACATATGTATTATGTTCTATATAAGCACGTTTTACTTCAAGTGTTGATCATGTATGTCATGTTACTAATATACTATCTCTCGCTTAAGTATATGCATTTTGATTATAAGCATGTTTAAACATTATGCATTTTGATTAAGTATAAGCATGTTGCTAATATACTATCTCTTGCTTAAGTATTATGTTCTATATAAGCATGTTTTACTTCAAACATCGATCATGCATGTCATGTTGCTAATATACGATCTCTCGCTTAAGTATATACATTTTGATTATATTGTGTATCTCTTGTTGCATTGCATCTCTACATACTTAATAAATTCAAACGTACTAACGCATACACTATGCCTACATAATGTTACCATGTAGGAATCGGAGCTTCTCACGATCATTCTCCCCGTGGCTAGTTGGTCATCATGAAGATAAGCTATTAGTGAGTCCTCAAAGTTTTGGGATGTTAGCTATGTTGTTCTTGCCTTTGTCATTTGTTGACGTTGAACTCTTTATACTACGAGGGTGAGCTTGAAAAGTGTCTTGGCCCCCATACAAGTCTATGTTTAGAGGTGTTGTCGGAACTAATGATGTAATTGTAGTTGATCTTTGACTCTTTTATGAGTTATGCTATTAAAGACTTTCCTTAGTCCCTTTATCCTTATTTTTACTATCTTGTTGTTGTTTAATTGCTTCCACGACCAAGGATGTGTAAATGATACACTAACAGGCTTGTTTGGGGTTGATTTGGGTTCTCGTTCACCATCTAACGTCTAGGCCCTAGGCTTGGGTCGGGACAAGGTCACCCTGAGTCTACAGCCAAAACTTTCTCCCAAAAGGGACCCCAGAAGACCGAGAAAAAACCCAAAAAGGAAGTTACAAACTTTACCGTGAAAACTTTCTTTTTAAAACTTTCTTGGTGAAATTTCTAAAACATCAAGCAAAATTAGCGAACACCCAATGTACTACAACATTTCTTTTAGAGCGCAGAATAATTTAGACACAAATTTTACTTAATTCTTTTGTGAAATGACCGAGATATCGTAATATAAAATTTTCACTCATTTTTGATATACAACCGGCAAAAAGAAAAGATTTTACCTCGTAATACATGCCAAATACATATTCTGACACTACCACGGTGTTCCTCGAAAATCCAAGTCACATAGACTTTTGAATCACTGAAATAAAATGAAAAATGAGCTCGGAATCACATTGCGATGTTGAGAAAAAATATGCATATAATTTCTTTGAACTCCCGTATATAT
>JAOTQR010112826.1:0-25597 GCA_025774065.1 Solanum ossicruentum | reverse complement strand
GGGTGGAAAGTTGTACTCAAATTCACTTGTGTCCCTATACTCCTTTGGAAGGACTTCCAAAACTTTGCAGTGAATTGAGCTCCTCGGTCAGATACAATGGAGATTGGGTCCCCATGTTGCCTGACTATCTCTTTGAGGTGTAGATTGTCATACTCTTCAGCTGTATAATCACTCCTAACTGGCAAGAAGTGTACTGACTTTGTAAGTCTTTCAACTGTTACCCATATGGAGTCAAACTTCTGAAATGAGTGAGGCAAACCGGTAATAAATCCATGTTGATCATATTCCACTTCCATGTTGGAAGCTTTATACACTGCATATAACCTCCTGGCTTTTGGTGTTCTACTTTCACTTGTTGGTAGTTTGGACATTAAGACACAAATTCTGCAAGGTCCTTTTTGATGCCTCCCCACCAAAACATTTCCTTCAGGTTATGGTACATCTTGGTTGATCCTGGATGGATCGAATACTGGGAATGATGGGCTTCTTCCATTATCCTCTTCCTTAGTCCATTAATATCAGGAACACATAATCTATTTTTGGCACTAAAGTACTCTATTTTGCGTAAGGTCAAAGCCCTTTATCGTACCCTGACTCACCTTGTCCTTAAGTCAACAAAAAATAGGATCCTTGAACTATTTTTCCTTCACCTCCATTACCAATGAAGACACTGCTGCATTATGTACAATAACCCCATCCTTTGGAGTTTCAAGAAGGTGAACTCCCAAACTAGCTTGTTGTCGTAGATCCTTAGCCACTCCTTCACTTACCATGGCTTGATCACCAGTATTCATGATTGTCTTACGGCTCAGAGCATCGACTACCACATTTGCCTTCCCCCAATGGTGTAGTATATCAACATCTTAATCCTTTATTAGCTCTAGCCATCTCCGATGTCTTAAATTTAGATCCTTCTTCTTAAAAATGTATAGCAAACTCTTAGGATCTGTGTATATGTCAACGTGAATCCCATACAAATAGTGGTGCCATATTTTCAAAGCAAATACAACTACTTCTAGCTCAAGATCATGAGTTGGGTAATTTTTCTCATGTGGTCATAGTTGTCTAGATACATAAGCGATTACCTTACTATGCTATTTCAGTGCACACCCTAAGCCAACTCCTGAAGTATTGCAATACACTGCATACCCCTTAGATCCTTCTGGAAGTACTAGCACATGTGTAGAAATTAGCTTAATTTTCAGTTCCTGGAAGCTCCTTTCACATGCATCATTCCATTGGAACTTGGTTACCTTATTTGTCAACTTTGTTAGAGGTGCAGAAATAGAAGAAAAACCTTCAACAAATCTGCTATAATAACCTGCCAAACTTAGGAAGCTCCGAACTTCCGTGGGTGTCGTTGGTCTTGGCCATTCTTTTATAGCCTCTATCTTTTGTGAATCAACACTTATGCCCTAATCAGACATAATATGACCTGAGAATGCCACTAATGTTAGCCAAAATTTACATTTAGAAAATTTGGCATATAACTATCGATCACGAAGAACTTGTAACACTTGTCGTAAGTGATTTGCGTGGTCTTCTTCTGACCTTGAATATACCAAAATGTCATCTATAAACACTATCACAAACACATCCAAGAATGGATTGAACACCCAATTCATCAGATCCAAAAAAAATGCTGGTGCATTCGTTAGCCCAAATGACATAACAAGAAATTCAAAGTGTCCATAGCATGTTCTGAAAGTAGTCTTAGGTATATCTTTCGCCTTCACCCTCACTTGGTGATAGCCTGATCTCAAATCAATTTTTGAAAAGCATTTGGTACCTTATAACTAATCAAAGAAATCATCAATCCGAGGAAGGGGTATTTATTCTTAATTGTCACCCTATTCAATTGTCGACAGTCGATAAACATTCTCAAGGTGCCATACTTTTTGCGCACAAATAACACAGGTGCATCCCAAGAAGGCACACTAGGCCTTATAAAACCCTTCTCCAATAAGTATTTGAACTGCTCTTTTAATTCACATAATTCTACTGGGGCCATTCTATATGGAGGGATAGAAATAGGTTAAATGCCTGGAAGTAAGTCAATACCAAAATCTACTTCTCGTTCTGGAGGTAATCCTAGAAGTTCTTCAGGAAACACTTCAATAAATTCATTCACCACTGGAACTGATTGAAGAGTTGGCAATTCTGCCTCCATATCTCTTACTCTAACCAAATGACATATATACCCCTTAGATATCATCTTTATGACCTTAAAATAAGAGATAAACTTACTCTTTGGTGCCTCAATATTGCCTTCTAATTTCAAGAACTGCCTCATTTGGAAAGTGGAATTACACTCTCTTAGTTCGGCAATCCACGGTGGCATAACAAGAAGCTAACTAATCCATACCCATTATAACATCAAATTCTGCCATTTCTAGCTCAATAAGGTCAGCCAATGTGTCAAGATCACAAACAATTACTACACAATCATAATAAACCCTTCTAGCCATAATAGATTCACCGGTTGGTGTAGACATTTCAAATGGTTTGCTTAGCACTTTGGGTGTTCTCTTAAGCTTCCCAGCAACTAGTGGGGTAATATATGATAGTGTAGAACTAGGGTCAATTAATGCATATACATTATGTGCAAAGATGGACAATGTACCTATGACCAAATTGGGTGAAGCTTCCAAATTTGCCGACTCCCCAGAGCATAAGTGCGATTCTGGATTCTGTCAGAGCTAGCTGCCCCTCTAACACTTCTACCATGACCCATATATGCTTGTTGACCCCTACCCAATGGAGAAAACTGATGATGACGATGCAACAGCTATCCCAGTATATTGTGCTATATCACCTATATACCTCCTCGGGAAATCTTTTATCACATACCCCGGCGTACCACGCCAATAACAAACATCTTTCCCAACATGACATATACCCGAATAACTTCTTCCATACTATTTACAAGGTTGCCTAAGAGTCATTGGCTGGCCTGCCGAATATCCTGTTGTCCGTGTACCTTGTCCCTTACCTTGTTGACCAAATTGATTACTTCTAAACCCTTGAAGTTATTGTGGAGCATTGGCTGCAGAGTAGGAGGATGATGATCTAGGTGGTTTATTAGAAAATTGAGGCCTAAGGTCACCTTGGGACGGTGTAAATTGCCCTGTAGATCTGGCCCTTTTGGCCCTCTCCCTTTCCAACTCTTATGTCCTTCTTCTCTTCCTCTGATCCTCAATTTCTGTGCAATAGCCTGCATCCTCGCTATGTCCATATCTTTATTCAAGGAAGCAATGGTGCAGTCTCTGACCAGATACGTATCCAATCTATTCATATATCAATGAACTCTATCTACCATAGTAGCAACTACATTAGGAGCATACCTGGCCAGGGAATTAAGTTGGAGGCTATACTCCCTCACACTCATATTTCCTTGGTAAAGGTTTAAGAACTAATCCGCATGGGCCTCTCAGATCTCTAATGGCAAGTAATGGTCAAGAAAGACCTCTTTGAACTCCTTCAAAGTAATAGGAGGTGCATCCATACCCTTAGATTGCTTCCAAGCTTCATAGCGCAATATAGTCATACCCTTCAACCTATATGTCGCTAACTCGATAGCTTCTATGCCACTCACATGCATAATATCTAAAGTACGCTGATTCTGATCAATAAAGTCCTGGGGGTCTTCATTAGGATCTGACCCAGTGAAGGATGGAGGGTCAAAATTAAGGAAATCACATATCCTGGTGCCGGCTATCCTATTTGCACCACCCACACCTATAATTGGACCTTCCTGTCTTTGGCCTTAGCCAAAAACTATACGAGTCAATAGTTTGACTTCATTTCTCAGATCCTGCACTATAGCATCGATAGGTGGTTCTGGGGGAATATCACTACTTCTGGGTTCATCAGGAGCTGGAGGGGTTAGAGATGTCTGTGATAGAGACTCATCTTGAGCCTCATTTTGTTGTCTCACATAACTAGATAGACCAACCACCCCTTCTACTACCTTTCTTTACCTTTGTTCTTCCTGGTTTCTGGCATACTTGCTCGCTGTACAAAACAATTTAGGGGTTAGACATAATCCATCTATTAAACATAGCTCTATGGCACGATCTAAAGAACGAAATGAAAGTAACAACTCATAAATGCCACGTAGCCTCTTGCTTATAAATGTGATGCATAACATATCGATAAACAAGATTCTACATAGACACGACTTTGTAGACTCTCTAGGATGACCCGCTCTGATACCACTTCTGTCATTCCCCAAGTTCTGTTAGAGTGGACTTGCACCCATTTCCAATGAGGTTCGAGAGAACCAACCTGTATCTATGCTCTTTCTATACATATTACAAGGGATTACTATTTTCAACATGCCTTAAGAAATTAAACAGTGATAACAAGCCAAAAGAAAATACATATGGCTAGGCTATTGGGGCCACGGTGTTTAAAGTACGAGACATGACCACACTTTACTTTCATAGTCTACAAAGCCTCCAGATAAGGAAAGGTATCTGGTAAGTGTCGGGACAGGCCCCGTCTTGACTAAATGTACAATACAAAAGCATAAGCTCTAAACACGCAAAGCTCCGAAACAACCTGGAGCATAGTAACAGCAGTTGGAAATCCATTACCCCTACTGGGGAGAGCTACTAGCACCTGTACCTGCAACATTAAATGCAGGTCCCCCGTAAGGGACGTTAGTACGAGATAATATACTAAATATATAAGGCAAGAAATACTGAATATGAAGTAACAACTCAAATGAAACTGTGCACTGGTGTAGGACAAGAGACCACCATTAGTTATACTGTTGGATCATGTACATTATGTTCTTTATATTACTTTACCATTATTGTATAATCTGTGCACAATATATAATACAAATGACCAACTGATCAGTGGTAAAAATGTATCGGGATCATCATTGGCTAGGTTCTTCCTTAACCCCTCGGGCTACCACCCATGATAGAATCGTCCCTGGCTAGGTGATTCTTTCACCCCTCGGGCTACCACCCATCAACAAATAATATACTTTTTCTTTTAATTACCTTTGAAGTGATTCTTTTGGTGGTCACAATATTGGAGCTGTAGCATTTTAGATATAACATGTGACATGTAGATAATCAGACAAGGAATATGACAATGAAAAGATTACATTACATAAATAATGAAATGCGTATGAGATGTAATAACTCGTGAACTTTATTTAGCAACAAGAACCCATGTAACTGGGTATCCACATATGTATGCTGATCTGAAGTTGACAATGTAAAGGAGCATATGAAAATGTGCCAGAGTGTAGACATAGTTAATAGTTGTATCGGAGTTGGTAAGAGACTTTATGTGCCAATGAAGGATTTATGTTTCATGCCAAACAATACGAAATCAAGTAGCCTTACATACCTCAATGTACGACCTCTGTATTACCTCTAGATAACCTTCCCTTCCTCGATATATTGATCTACAACATAGTAGGTGATTGAACTAGCATTAGCATCCAATAGATACATCTTGGCAGCCCAATTTCATAAAAAAACAACATATAGGCAACAAACTTTTAATTAGCGACGCAAAGGCATTTCTTCAACTTTTTCACTTATAATCGTATTTCCTAACAACCATTCATATGTACATATCATATACATCTTGTTTAAGACCTTTAACAGTCTTACACCAGCCCACTAAGCACAACACATAATAAATCTACACAACCTACAAATGGACATCATAACGTTACGTCCCTTAGCCCCATTTGATGTTGACAATCCCAAACCTGTTCCAACTTTAACCAAATTTTCCTCAACACATATATACATTAAAACATCCTTAAAATAGTCTTATAATATTTCCAAAGCATTCATAAAGTATGTGAGGCAATAGCCTTCCATCTAAAAGCCCACAAGTTCATACTACGAACACAATTGCGACATCTTATAAAGACTCACTTTTGTGGATGTAAATGTGTTGAAGCAGCTTAGTTACTTCACTAACAAACAATACCTTGTTAAGAACCTAACTCTTACTTCATAATTTAGCCTAAGAAGAAGAGAAAATCCTTTTAAACAACAAGAAACGATCACAACAATACTTAGGACACATGCTGTCCAAATTTCCAGCACAAGCATAACTAGTAAATACTTATTGTTTTTCATGAACAAACCTTAATAAACACAACTATAATTATTTACCTTTACCTTAAAGGTTGAGGGTCTCCTTAAGAACCCTAAAAGCTTTCTTTGGCTGCTTTATAAAGTCAAGAAAAGTTGAGAGAAAACTTGGAGAATAATTTGATTTTTTCTTTGTGCAAGTTGAAAATTACCTATAGGAGCTGTTTTAAACCCTTTTTAAAGGGTGAATTTGGCCAACTTACTAAGGAACTTTCATCCTTACATTACCAATCTGGTGATGCAGCTCCTTTCCCCTTTCAGTTGGGCCTTAAGGGGCTCCAAATTGATGGGCCTTTGCTGTCCATTTTTCAGCTTTCTTCTTAATTAGTTTGTGCCCAAATTATCAAAGAAATTGTGATGTCTTTTATCCCTTTTAATATCCTTCTTGGGCTGAACATATAGTTCATTTATGGTGCTAAAACATGGGTGAAAGTTACAACCTTAAGACGGACTTTATTCATAATCGAACTTGAAAAAATTCGACGTTGGACCTCATCTCCGTTTAACTAGCAAATTTAAGCTAAGCAAGTAGGTGACTCACCTGCTAACTTCTTAAGTCCTACAATTACCTCTATTCTCTCACTTTTTTAAGGGCCATGATCTCCTCAATTTAACACAAAATATGTATACACTCGACTCTCTTAAGCGTTCAACGCACATATAGCCTATTAACACGAGATTCAAGCACTTTTAAAAATTGACGCTAATTTGACCAAACCATATCATGTTTCATTTATATAGTACTAGTACATGTAAAATGTAGGGTGTTACAGAAAGACAAGCTTGTGTTCACTCCTATATTGTCACTACCGTAAGGGCTATGGGGATTTGTTGTGTATTGTGATACTTCTCGGATTGTTTTATGTTGTGTTTTGATGCAAAATGGTAAGGTCATAAACTATGCTTCCAAACAACTCAAAGTGCATAAATAAGACTATCCTACCTATGATCTTGAATTAGCTGTCGTTGTATTTGCACTAAAGATTTTGCGTCACTATTGGTGTTGGGTGCATGTTGATGTGTTCACTGATCATAAGAGCATCCAATATGTCTTCACTCAAAAAGATTTCAACTTGAGGCAAAGGACGTGGTTAGAACTTCTTAAGGACTATGATATGAATGTGCATTATCATCCTGGTAAGGCTAATATTATGGTGGATGCTTTGATAGGGTGTCTATAGGCAGCCTTGCTCATGTTGATGATGGTGCGATAGGGGTGGCCAGGGAAGTTCATTGTTTGGCTAGATTGGGAGTTAGGTTGGAAGAGGGTAGTGATGGTGTTGTTGTTGTTGTCGTTGATGGTTCTAAATTTTTATTGGTTGAGGATGTAAAAGCTAAGCAAGATCTTGATCCCTCATTGCTAGAATTGAAGGCATTGGTAAATGATGGTAAAGTGGAGGATTTCTCCCAAGGGGGAGATTGTGCCCTTAGATGTAACGACCCCTCCCCCCCCCTCCCCCAAAAAAAGTCTCCGAAAATGTTCCTCGAAAGTGGCCCAAATTGTAATTTCCATATATGTCAAAATCCGTGCGATATTTTGAAAATCCGACTTTATATTCTTGTTTAGGGGGCCAAATTTAGGGGAAAATGGGTCTAACCCCGATTTTAGAGCGAACGATTCACAATTTCAAATTTCAAAGTTGCAATTTCCAGTGGCTACTGCACGACACTTGCATGACGCGCACTGCCCTTATTTCGGTGCTAGTTTTTAGATTTAGGCTAAGACTTTTAAGTCTTGGGCCTAAGTGTTCCCACACGAGAAAATACCTATACTTAGCCATATTTCACCTTCATATCATACAAGACATTCCCTAATATTCACTCAAATACTTAGTCTTATATTTCTCTCAAAATTCAAGTGCCAAACCCTCATCCGGATCTTAAGTTTCTCCTTCAAGCTTCAAGTCTCCATCTCCAATCTTCTTCAAAGATTCTTAAAAGGCTAAGGTATGTGGGTTTCTTTCATGGGTTCCTTTGACCCATAATTCCCAAGCCTCCTTTTAGTTAATTTTGCATTATTTAAAGATGATTTACTCATGAGTCTTGTTTATTACGAAAATCACTGCTCACTATGTTAGGGTTTATGAAAATGTGACTATTTTACTATGTTTTGGGTTATGAATCTAAGATCTATAGTGAGATTTGATGAGGGGGTTTTGATGTATAATGCTTGAGGGTGTTACCAAGTATGTATTAATGGTTTTACAATGAATTTTCTAGCATGATCTCACTCTTGAAATTATATAGTTTTACACCGGCACTACACACCCTCTAAGTGTTTGATAAAATGTACGGGTATGGTTTCATGAGGAATTGAAGGTCCAATGCCTGTCTTAGGAGTTGAATGATGAAATGATGATGGAATGACGATGAAAGTGATATATGTATACGAATGACTATATGATGATGATAGGAATGTTTATATGAGTTGCTTTCATGAAGAAGTACCTATGGTGTTGCAAGTAGATTGTTGGGTTTCCATATTTGTTGTGCTCTGGAGAAAATGGAGAAGGTCTTCCCTTGTTGTTTGAATTGTAACATTGTGATGAGCTAGTTCTATAATCCCTACCAAAATGGCCATGCCATAAGGTAGGAAGACTAATGATCCCTATTAAAAAGATCATGTCGTAAGGTATGGACCCCCTACCGGAAAGGCCATGCCGTAAGGTAGAATAACTAATGGTTCCTATCGAAAAGATCATATCATAAGGTATAGACACCCTATTGAAAAAGCCATGCCATAAGGTAGAATAAATAATGGTTTCCACCGAAATGATTTTATCGTAAGGTGTAGACATTCTATCGAAAAGGCCATGCTGCAAAGTAGAAAGAATCACAGCTCATACCCAAAAGATTTTATCATAAAGTATGGGACATCTTATACTACCTACCAAAAAGACTATGTCGTATGGTAGGGGTATTGGTAACACTCTCCAAAAAGGTTATACAGTAAGGTGAATGGGGATCATTTGGTCCATTTCATGAAGATTGGTAAGAAAGGATTAAGTATGTATCCCATACTGAGTTTACATTCCTTGATCATGATTTACAAGCATGTTTTACCGTAAGCATTGTTCACGTATGCCATGTTACTAATGTACTATCTCTTGTTATGGTTATGCATTTTGATTATTGCCTATCTCTTGTTGCATTGCATACTACATACTTAGTACATTCTAATGTGCTAATGCATACTCTATGCCTATATGATATCACCATGTAGGAACCGGAGCACTTGAGCTTCTCTACCCACATGGCTAATACAATTTCACTCAAGCTTGCTGGTGAGTCCTCCATTCCAGGGACATTGCTTATGATCTCATGCTATGTTCTAAACTATCTTTCTTCTATTTAGGGTAAGCCCGATTGCTTATCTTGGAGACCACTCTTATCTATGTAGTAGAGGTGTTGTTGGACAATGTTATCATCCTTGACACTCTTGTTCTTTGATGTTATGATATGGAAGTTTACCCTTAGTCCCAATCCCCTTATTTATACTTATCTCTCGTTATCATTTTAATTGCTTCTGCGACCAAAGATGTGTAATGATATGCTATGGGGCTTGTTTGGGGTTCCTTAGAGTTTTCCATTTGCCGATCACGTCTAGGCCCTAGGCTTAAGTCATTACAGTAGATACCAAGGTAGGTTTTGTGTGCCTTGTGTTGATAGATTGAAGGAAAAGATTCTTGATGAGGCTTATGGTTATTCTTACTCTATTCACCCGGGGTCCACTAAGATGTATAGCAATTTGAGAGAGGTATATTGGTGGGGAGGCATGAAGAGGGATATTGCCAAATTTGTATCTGGTTACCGTAGTTTCCAACAAGTCAAAATCGAGCATCAAAGGTCGAGTGGCCTAACCCAAGACATAGTGATTCCGACTTGGAAGTGGGAAGAGATTAATATGGATTTTGTGGTTGGGTTGCCCAAGACTAGGAAGGGTTTTGATTCCATTTGGATTATGATTGATAGGATGACACAATCAGCTCACTTCTACCATTTAAGACTACATATAAGGCTGAGGATCATGCTAGGTTGTACATTCATAACTTGGTGAGGTTGTACGGGTTCCTTTATCCATCATATCAGATCGTGGTGCAAAATTCACTTTACACTTTTGGAGATCTTTCCAAAGAGGTCTTGGAACCAAGGTAAAGCTTAATACAACTTTTCACACTCATACTGATGGCCAAGCCGAAAGAACAATCTAAACACTTCAGTACATGCTTAGGACTTCTGTGTTGGAGCTTAAGGGTAGTTGGGATGATCACCTTCCATTGATTGAGTTTGCTTATAACAATAGCTATCACTCTAGCATCGGAATGGCTCCTTTTGAGACTCTCTATGGTAGGCATTGCAGATCCCCGGTTGGGTGATTTGAGGTTGGAGAGATGGCTTTATTGTCCAGATCTAGTTGTGGATGCTATGGAGAAGGTAAGGATGATTAGAGAAAGGTTGAAAACAACCTAAAGTCGCCAAAAATCTTATGCTGATGTGAGAAGGAGGGAGCTTGAGTTTAAGGTTTGTGATTGGGTTTATCTAAATATGTTACCCATGAAGGGTGTGGTCCATTTTGGTAAGAAGGAAAGGTTAATCCCTAGGTATGTGGGTCCCTATAGGGTAACAAGGAGAACTAGTTAGGTGGTTTACGATTTGGATTTGCCTAGTGAAATGAAATTGGTTCATCCGGTCTTTTATGTGTCTCTGTTGAGGAAGTGTGTTGGTGTTCCTAATTTCATTGCGCCCCTTGATATTATAGGGGTAGTTGAAGAGAATTTGTCATATGAAGAGGTTCTAGTAGAGATCTTGGATAGGAAAGTGAAGAGGTTGAGGAACAAGGATGTTGCTTTCGTTAAGGTCATTTGGAGAAATCAACAAGTCGAAAGTGCTACTTGGGAGGCCGAAGAGGATATGCTAAAGCGATCCCCCTATCTTTTCCATCCCACTCAAGCCTAAGGTACTAATACTAAGTCTTCTATGCAATTTTATGTCTTATGTTCTAGCCCCTAAGTCATTTTCATGCATTCATGTTTACATTGACAAAGTTCATGGTGATTTTACACTTATGATGAGATTTTGAAAATGATTTTTTAAGTATGTTGTTGCATTCTTATTGGGGCTGATTTCTTCATTATTACTATTCTTATATACATGTTTTTGACATTTGGGGACGAATATTCCAAGGGGGAGATATAAAAATGACTCCAAAAAGTGCCAAAAATGTGCCTTGAAAGTGCCCAGAATTGTAATTTTCATATATCTAAAAGTTCGTGAGCAATATCAAAAATCTGATTTCATATTCTTCTTTAGGGAGTCAAATTGAGGGGGAAATGGGTCTAACCTCGATTTTAGAGAAAATGAATCACAATTTCAATTTCCCGAAAATCGATTCCCAGAGAGGTTTTCGCGCCCCTAGCACGACGCACCAAGGGCGCGCCTTAGTGTATATTTTTCCTAATTTTTCTATCTCGGTCCAAGGTTTTGGTTCTTGGGCCAAAGTGTTCCCATGCATGAAAATACCTATACTTAGCCTTATTTTACCCTCATACCGTTCAAGACATTCCCAAATAAACTCCTAAACACTTAGACAATATTTCATCTCCTAAATTTAAGTGTCAAAATTCAATTAGATTCTAAGGTTACCTCTCAAGCTTTAGGTCTCCATCTCCAATCTTCATCAATCTATTCTGCCAAGCTAAGGTATGTGGGTTTCTTTCATGAGTTCCTTATGTGGGTTTCTTTCACGAGTTCCTTTCACCCATGATGTCCAAGCTTCCTTTTTCTCAAATTTGCATGAATTAAAGTTGATTTACTCATGGGTCTTACTTATTATGAAATTCACTGCACACTATGTTGGGGTTTATGAAATTATGATTGTTTTACTATGTTTTGAGCTATGATCTAAGATCTATAGTTAGATTTGATGAAGGGTTTTGATGTATATTGCTTGAGGGTGTTACTAGTATTGATTGATGGTTTTACATGGGATATCCTTGCATAATTTCATCCCTAAATTGCATGGTTTTACACTAGCACTATACAACCACCAAGTGTTTGACAAAATGTCCGGTTATGGTAATTTTGAGGAATTGAAGGCCCAATGTATATCTATGAGTTCAATGATTATATAATGATGAAATGACTGTATGTATATTGTTTTCTCTAATGTAGTGTTGAAATGTGACCATGCCCTACTCGGGGGTTTCGCGCCGGGTAACCACGAAGGGTTTGTACCTTTATAACCATGTTGAGGGGTTTGTACCTCGGTCACCAAGGGTAATAAGGTGTGACGATCCACCAACCATGTTGGGGTGTTTGTACCTTGATAACCATGTCGGGAGGCTTGTACGTCGGTCACCAAAGGTGGTAGGATGCGACAATCCACCAACCAATTGATGGGGTTGGTACCTCAATCAACAAGGGTGGTAGAGTGCGACGATCCACCAATATGATAGTGGTCTCTTCTTACACATGTACTATGTCCTATATAAGCATGATTTACTATATAGCATCTCACATGCATGCCATATTATTGTTACTACTCATTGCCTATGCGTATGCACTTTGATTATGTTCTTATCTCTTGTTGCATTGCATCCCACATACTTAGTATATGTAAATGTACTTATGCATACTCTATGCCTACATGATGTCACCATGTAGGAACTGGAGCACCTCTTGATCATCCTCTATGACGTGGCTAGTACAACATCTCTCAAGCTCTTTGGTGAGTCCTTCATTTCGGGGATGATGCTTATGATCTCGTACTGTGTTGTAAGACTATCCTTCTTTTGTATATTGTTGACTATGAGGGTGATCCCTGTAGCTTGTATTGGCCCCTGCTAAGTATCTAAGTTTTAGAGGTGTTGTTGGACATGTTTGTATTATTCTTTGAGCTTTGACTCTCTCTTGACTCTTGATGTTTATGATATGAGAATTGTCCATTAGCCTCGTTGTCCCTACCATCTCTTGTTGTATTTATTGCTTCCACGACCAAGGATGTGTGTATGATATGCTAAGAGGCTTGTTTGGGGTTCCTTCGGGTTCCCCATTAGCTGTGTCATGTCTAAGCCCTTGGCTTGGGTCATAACATAGGCATTGTAGATCCCTGGTTGGGTGGTTTGAAGTTGGGGAAATGGATTTTCTATGTCCAAATTTGGTCATGGAAGACTTGGAAAAGGTGAGGTTGGTAAGGGAGAGGTTGAAAACAGCCCAAAGTAGACAAAAGTCCTACTCCGTTGTGAGGAGAAGAGATCTTGGGTTTAAGGTTGGTAATAGGGTTTACTTGAAAGTCTCATCTATGAAGGGTGTGGTTCGATTTGGTAAAAAGGTGAAGTTGAGCCTAAGGTTTGTGGGTCCTTATAGAGTTTTGAGGACGGTCGATAAGGTTGCATATGAGTTGGAGTTGCCTATGGAGATGAATATGGTTCATCCCGTCTTCCATGTATGCATGTTGAAAAAGTGTGTGAGTGACCCAAGTACTATAGTGCCCTTGGATGTTGTAGGTGTCGTAGAAGATAATTTGACCTATGCGGGGTTCCTAGTTGATATTTTGGATAGACAAATGAAGAGGTTGAGAAATAAAGATATAGTTTCCGTCAAGGTCCTTCGGAGGTTCCAACAAGTTGAAAGAGCTACATGGGAAACCGAGGTGGACATGAGAAAGCGATATCCATATCTCTTCCACTCTACTGAAGCCGAAGGTACTAATTTAAGTCTTCTATATATTTTTAAGTGTTAAATTTCAACCCTTATGTCATTTTACATGCATTCATGTTCATGGTAACAAGTTTATGGTGATTTTTGACCCTCATGTTGAGACTTTTTGAAAATGATGTTAAAATGCATTTTTGGCATCCATGTTGGGCTGAAATCTTCATGATTACTTCTCTTATGCATGTTTCTTTGACATTTGGGGATGAATGTTCACATGGGGGAGATATTGAAATGCCCCAAAATGTGCTTCGGAAATGCCTATAACCATAATTTCCATATATCTTAAAATTTGTACGTGATATAAAAAATTCGACATCATACTCTTGATTAGGGAGAAAAATTGAGTGTGCAGTGGGTATAACCCAGATTTTAGAGGATCTGTAGTGAAGAATAAATTATGCAAATTTACGAATTCTAGAGAGCATCCGCGCCCTGGCTTCGACGTGCCAGGGTGCGGAGCAGTACATTTTCTTATTTTTGTTGGGTCCGCGTCACGGACAAGACTCATACAATGTTAATTTTGCCTATGTCGGCCAAGGGAATTGGGGTCCTAGCCCCATGCCCACTTATGCGTAAATACACCCATACTTAGCTATTATTCAACTCTATATCACCCAAGACCCTCTCAAAATCCTCTCCAAGCCTTAACCAAATATCTCATTAAAATTTCAAGGATTTCAAGCTTAACTTTGGAATTCAAGGATTCTATTCAAGCTTTCAGTTTCTTCAAGCTCATCTCAAGAAAACCCAAGTTTGAGGTCTGTGGTTCTTTGGAATTCAAGGATTCTATTCAAGCTTTAAGTTCTCTTCAAGCTCATCTCAAGAAAACCCAAGTTTGAGGTCTGTGGTTTACATCCATTGGGTCCTTTCACCCATGGAGCCCAATCTTCCTTTTAATGAAAATTGCATGTTTTTAATTAATTATAATTCTACAAGTAAAAAAACTTTTAACGACCATTTCTTAATGAAGGTAAATGAATCCGGTTGTTATAGATACACTTATAGCGACCAAATTTTTTTTTGGTCGTTATAAATATACTTATAGCGACCAAATTTTTTTCCGATTGTTAAAAATACACTTGTAGCGACGAAAGTTTTTTCTGGTCGTTATAAATATACTTATAGCAACCCATTTTTTTTCTGTCATTATAAATATATTTATAGTGACCAAATATTTTTCTGGTCGTTATAAATACACTTATAGTGACCAATTTCATTTCGATTGTTAAAGATAAATTTTAACCCAAGATAAATTTGATAATTAAAAACATAACATCCTATCATCAAAATATATTAGTTAGTGTAAAAATATATTTTAATTAATATGAGTGCAAGGATATCAGACCAAATGATGTTATAAGTATAACAAGTGACGTTTTATTAATCATTCCACCATTCTAATAAGAATCCTGCGTCTTTTATAATTTTGGTTATTTCATAAAAAAAAAGAAAAAAATATTAATGTATTATTTTCTAATAACTCTATCCATTATTCTTATTATAGTCAATTATATATTATTTTAAAAATATTGTAAAAGCATTTAGTTACAATCTTTTTGGTACAAATTTTTTAAACTTAAACATTCTCTTGATATAGTTTCTATATATATTTTTATTTTGAGAGACAATTTATTCATCTTTACTTGACCTTTTTAAAGATGCAAGATGAAGTAGCTCAAAACATGAAAATCATATTGAAACCAAAAACTAAAAATAGAAGTAATTATATTAAATAATAATTATGATCTTATGAGATTAATTTAAGGTAGAAAAGTTATATAAATTTAGTAGTATGTAGTTTTCTCAAGAGGATATATGTTTCTCCACTTGCAAATTACTTTGATCAATCGACTTAATTAAGAATCAATATTCAGTAATAATATTTTTTAGTAAAAATATATATTGTGTCAACTTTTTTTTTATTATTGGTTGTGAAACTAACATGTGTATACAAAGAAAAACCATTTGTTTGAGTTCGAAAAATATAAAGTGAAATTTTACAAACAAACAATTGTAAAAGTTTTACATGACATAGAATCCACTACTAAATTAATTAAGAGATCATAATTTTTTTTATTATTTGAAATTTAAGATGATATATTGATTTGTATCTCATAATATTTTATTATTTATATTAAGTGAATACTATTAATATAAAAAGTGAAATTAAAAGAAGTTGGGGGTTTTATCAATGAATCAATGTGCAAAAGTCAATAACTTAAGGTGCAAAATAGAAAACAACAACTTCATGTCTAGAACTAGAAAATCGAGATTTGTTTCTATTTGATTGTGAAAATAGAAACAAAGTTCATATTTCATTATAGTTAATCGTTGAATTTACAAAAAAGAAAAAAGATGATAATAGTTATTAGGAGTATTATTAAAAACCGTACATGAAGTTCTTATACTTGTATTTTGATAGATCATGCAGTTTGAAGAACTCATCCTCAGAGATAGTGTAAAGAAGTATAAGCAACGGAAAATTTTTGAAGCACAAGAAGAATGCATTTCATACTTAAGAAAACATATTCTAGTTTTTCTTTTACTAAGAGTAAAAAAAATAATATCATACAATTTGTATGTCTATATTTTTTAATGTTATGCAATATTATTCTTTATAGTTACTATGAAATGCAATATGAATATAATCAATTTGTATTTTTTTCATATGTGCCCGTATTTGCATGTGTGTGTATGTGTGTATATGCACTTTTGCTAATCTAATTTGTTGTTATAATTAAGGTTTTAAAAACTAGAACTGAAGGGAGCCTTGGAGTAATTGGTAAAGTTACGGTCATGTGACCCAAACATCACGAGTTCAAACCTTGGTAACATCCTCTGGTAGAAATGGAAGATACTTGTGGTTGAGCCCTTCCCTAGAAGTGCACCTGGCTTGCCTATTATTTTTTTTAATAACTAGAATATCAATTTGTAAAATTTGGTTGCTGAAAAGAGTTAGAACGACTAGATTTATTGTTGTTAAAGCTTTTTTTAATGATAGGATTTAACCCGGTCACTAAACTTTTTCTATGGTTAGCGATAAGATTTTCCCTCGTTAAAGACCTATTTTCTTGTAGTAAGTTGTATCATCTATGGTTATCTCTTATTATGGATTATGATTATAAATTATGCTGGGGTCTTATAAAATGTTGATTGATCATGCATGTCTATCTATTTCAAGCTTATACTATGAATTGGTTTTGTCTATTGAGACTATGCATGTTTTGAGCTATGAAACTATGATTTATTATGAGATTTTGATGAGGGATTTCTAGGTACCCTACATGAGGGTTTTACTATATGTGGGTGAGTTGATTTGCATTGAGTTTTTCATATTATTTCACTCTTGAATTG
Source organism: Solanum ossicruentum (assembly GCA_025774065.1). Classification (NCBI taxonomy): domain Eukaryota; kingdom Viridiplantae; phylum Streptophyta; class Magnoliopsida; order Solanales; family Solanaceae; genus Solanum; species Solanum ossicruentum. Next base: position 8,393 of record JAOTQR010112826.1, on the reverse strand, counting down.
CATGATTTTGGACAAGTATTATGAATGCACCAAGTGTTTGATAAAATGTCATGACAAGAATTCTCATGTTATTGACGACCTATTACATGGTTTATAAGTCAAGTGACTTTATGATGATTAAGGGCTTGCATGTTTGCATTTAATTCATGAAAAGTATCTATGATGTTGCAAGTAGATCACACCTTGTTGGGCGGTGACATGCCCAATCACCTCGTTGAGGGGGTGACATGCCTCAATTACCTTATGCCCAATCACCTTGTTAGGCGGTGACATGCCCAATTACCTTGTTGGGGGGGGGGGAGGGGGGAGAATGCCCCAATCACCTAGTTGTGGGGTGACATAACTCAATAACCTTGTTGAGGGGGTGACTTGCCTCAATCACCTTACAAGGCGGTGACATACCGTAGATTCTAAGTAGCAGCTCGCTTAGTCTATGTCGGTTATGGTCCCTTCCCACACATGTGATATGTAATATATAAGTTGTATGATTTACAAGCATATTTTTCTTCAAGCATTGATCATACACGCCATATTGAAATCTTACTTATCCATTGCTTCTGATTATGCATTTTGACTATAATGGCTAATATCTCGTTGCATTGCATCTTACATACTTAGTACATTCAAACATACTAACACATACTCTATGCCTATATGATATTACCATGTAGGGACCTGAGCACCTTTCGATCATCCTCCACGTGCCTAGTTTGGTGCTTTGGAGATAATCTTTGGTGAGTCCTCAAGTCCGAGGACACTATCTATGCTACTCTTGTTATTTGATATTTCTTTATGTTGAACACTTGTTACTATGAGGGTGAGTCCGGAAAGTGTCTTGGCCCTCGCTCCATTTCATGTTAGAGGTGTTGGATATTTGATGTACTTATGCTATGATCTTGACTCTTTTATGCCTTTATAAATATTAATACTTCCCTTAGTCCTACTTCCCTTATTTATATCTCTTGTGTTGTTTATTTAGCTTTCACAGCCAAGGATGTGTGAATGATATGCTAAGAGGGTTATTTGGGGTCCCTGCGTGTTCCCATTCACTGTGTCATGTCTAGGCTCTAGGATTAGGTCATGACATTTATGACTTTTGTGGAACAAGCTAATGAGGAAAGACAACATAACAGAGAGAAGTTCAGAAATAAGAGGGCCAACACATCCAGCCATGAGGTTGGAAAGAGGGGTAATGGTAATAGATTCCAGTCAGGAATGATCAGAGGACTCAAATTTTGGAGCACAGGGATCTCAGTCACAGGCTAATGTGGCTCAAGGTTTACAAGGTAAGCCACCATGTGGTAAGTGTGGCTGATTACACTTGGGTAAATATCGTGAGGGGATTGGTGCATGCTTTACGTATGGCCAAGTGGGTCACTATCATAGAGAGTGTCCAAAGTGGGAAGACCGAGCTCAATCTTATGCACCAGCCCCGCCAGCTAGAGGAACCCAAAAAGGTTCTACGTCAGGAGCAAGCGAAGCTACAAACCATTTGTATGCCATGGGTAGTCGCCAAGATCAGGAGATCTTGCCAGATGTTATGACGGGTATGATTTGAGTCTTTACTCTTGATTTTTATGTTTTGATGGATCCTGGTGACACATTATCATTTGTAACTCCTTACTTGGCCAGTAGACTTGATAGAACCCCTGAAAGTCTTTTTGAACCCTTTGATGTTTCTATTCCAGTGGGTGAGTCTATTCGAGCTAAGATAATCTATAGAGCTTGTGTAGTGTCCATCCATCATAAGGATACTCTTATTGATTTTGTTGAGTTAGAGATGTCTGATTTTGATGTGATCCTGGGCATAGATTGTCTTCATGCCAGTTATGACTCCATTGATTGTAGAGCCCGAACCGTTAAGTTCCAATTCTCAAATGAACTAGTTCTAGAGTTGAAGGGTGATTCTGTAGTAGCCAAGGGAAAATTTATCTCCTACCTTAGGGCCATAAAGCTAATTTCCAAAGGTTATATCTATCGCCTCATGCGATTTAAGTCTGATAATGTTGAGTCTCCTACTTTAGAGTCCATCCCGATTGTGAATGAGTTTTCTGAAGTATTTCCTGAGGATCTGCCTGGAGTCCCTCTTGTTAGGGAGATTGAGTTTGGGATTGATGTTCTTCCTGATATCCAACATATCTCAATTTCACTAAGATGGCCCCAATTGAGTTGAAAGAGTAATTGAGAGATTTATTAGAGAAGGGCTTTATCAGGCCTAGTATTTCTCCTAGGGAGCCCCTATTCTATTCATGCGAAAGAAAGATAGGTCTCTTAGAATGTGTATCGGCTATAGGCAACTGAATAAGGTCACAATAAATAATAAGTATCCTCTCTCTAGGATAGATGATCTGTTTGACCAACTTTAGAGTGCCTTTTATTTCTCAAAGATATACCTCAAATCTAGCTACCATCAGTTGAAAGTGAGGAAATGTGATATTCCATAGACAACCTTTAGGAATAGATATGGACATTTTGAGTTCTTGGTTATGTCCTTTGGGTTGCCAAATGCACCTGCAGCCTTTATGGACTTGATAAATAGGGTATTAAGACAATATCTTAATATGTTAGAATTGTGTTCATCGATGACATATTGGTGTATTCGAGAGATGAGGAGGACTATGAGTTGTATGCAAAGTTCTCGAAGTTTGAGTTTTGGCTCAAGTTGGTGGCTTTTCTAGGCCATATTATTTTGTGTGATGGTATTTTAGAAGATTCCCAAAAGATTTAAGTGGTTAAGATCTAGCCAGGACCGACTTCTCCAACTAACATAAGAAGTTTCTTGGGATTAGTAGGCTATTACCACATATTTGTTGATGGATTTGCTTTCCTATCCACATTATTGACCAAATTGACTTAGAAAAAGGTCCAATTTCAATGGTCTGATGAATGTAAGGAGAGCTTCTAAGAGTTTAAGAATGGCTTGACTACTTTACCAATTTTAACCTTGCCCGTTGGGACAGAAGACTTTGTGATATATTGTGATGTGTCAAGACTTGGATTGGGTTGTGTACTAGTGCTGAGAGGGAAAGTAACAACCTATGCTTCTAGACTGCTTAAGGTTCATGAGAGGAACTATCAAACCCATGATCTCTAGTTGGCAGTGGTGGTGTTTGCACTTAAGATCTGGTGCCACTAGTTGTATGGAGTACATGTGGATGTGTTCACTGACCACAAGAGCCTGCAGTATGTCTTCAGTCACAAAGTGCTCAACTTGCGACTGAGGATATGGTTGGAATTGCTCAAGGATTATGACATGAGCATTCTTTACCACCCAGGTAAGGCTAACATTGTTATTGATGCTCTCAGCAGGTTTTCAATGGATAGAACGACCCATATTGAGGAGGGAATGAAGGAGTTAGCTAAGGAAGTACATCGATTGGCTCGATTAGGAGTTTAGCGTGAAGAGAATGATGAGGGAGGAGTCAATGTTCAGAATAGGTTTGCTTCATTTTTAGTGGCAGAGGTGAAAGAAAAGCAAGACAATCATCCTATTATACTCTAATTGAAGGAGGTTGTCCACAAACAAAAAGTGATGGTCTTCTTTAGAGAGGAAGATAGAGTGTTGAGATACCAGAGTAGATTGCGCATTCCAGATGTTGCTGGGGTTTGAGATAGAATTATGTCTGAAGCTCATAGCAATAGATATTCCATTCATCCTGTCTCTACGAAGATGTACCACGACTTGGGGGAAGTCTACTGGAGGAGTGGAATGATGAAGGACATTGCTAAGTTTGTTTCTAAGTGCCAAAATTGCCAACAAGTTAAAGTTGACAATCAAAAGCCATGTGGATTGGCACAGAACATTAAGATTTCAGAATGGAAGTGGGAGATAATCAACACAGATGGTCTACCGAGGTCTCGAAAGCAACATGATTTGATATGTGTGATTGTGGATATGATGACAAAATCCACTCACTTCTTAGCAGTTAAGACAACTAACATTGCAGAGGAGTATGCCAAGTTGTACATCCGTGAGATTGTAAGGTTGCATGAAGTTCTCTTGTCCATCATCTCAAATAGAGGGGCTCAATTCACCTTTCAATTTTGGAGATCCTTCTAGAAGGGATTAGGTACTAAAGTGAATCTGAGTACAACGTTTCATCCTTAGATGGATGGCCAAGCAGAGCGTACAAGTGAAACATTAGAGGACATGTTGAGAGCCTGTGTCCTTGACATCAAAGGAAATTGGGATGACCATTTACCATTGATTGAATTTGCATATAACAATAGTTATCATGCGAGTATTCAAATGGCTCCCTATGAAACTTTGTATAGGAGTAGGTATAGATTACCAATTGGCTGGTTTGAGGTTGGAGAAGCCAAGTTGATTGGACCTGATCTTGTTTGTCAGTCAATGGAGAAGGTAAAGGTAATTAAAAATAGGTTAAAGACTAAACAGAGTCGCTAGAAATCTTACACAGATGTGAAAAAGAGAGATTTAGAGTTCGAGGTGAATGATTGGGTGTATTGAAAGTGTCACCTATGAAGGGTTTCATGAGATTTGGGAAGAAGGGTAAATTGAGTCCTCACTATATTGGTCCATATCAGATTGTGAAGAGGATTAGGGGGGTTGCTTATGAGTTAGAGTTTCCTTGTGAGTCAAACGCAATTCATCCAACATTTCACATGTCGATATTGATGAAGTGCTTGGGAGATCCTGCCTTAGTGATCCAGCTGAGAGTATCGTAGTAAAGGATATCTTGTCCTATAAAGAGATTCCAGTGTAATCCTTGGTTGTCATATTTGCAAGTTGAGAACCAAAGAGATCACCTCAGTCAAAGTCCTGTGGAGAAATCAATTCGTTGAGGAAGCCATATGGGAAGTTTGGGAAGATATGAGAGCTAAATATCCGCACCTATTCATTCTTGATGATGAGAATGTTAAAGGTCAAATCCTTACCCTTGACTTAGATTAATTTTTCTATTCTGAGTCCGAGTAGAGATTATTGAGGTTGATGAGGAGTCAAGAGTTTGAGTGATTGGGTGAGTATTAAGATGAGTCTTGATTATATTCATGTGTTAATGTCCACCTTTACTCATCATTTTAGGATAAATGATTCCAAGCGGGAGATGATGTTACACCCAGAAAATTATGAAAATACTCCTAGAGTTGAGATGTGTGCATAATACGTCTTTCCATACCCTGATGGCAAATTTGAGGCTGAATGTGCCATCAACATGAAAAATTGGGTAGGAAAGTAGTCTCAGTTGTTATTTAGAGCAATCAGATGAAAAGATAATTTTTCAATACGAAAACTATTTCTAGAATAAGTGCGCAACAGATTTCCAACGTGCACTTGACGCGAACCTACACTTAGATTTGGTCCAAATATTTTTTACGAATTAGAAAAATTATTCAGAGAATTTTCCTTGAAAAGCCCCAAATTTTGACATAGTCTGTGTCGAGGACCTGTATACCCGAGGTGAAATTTTTTTCATTTTTCATGAGGAGCATTCCTGACCTTTCCCAACTCCTCCTAAACTTAAAACACGATCTAAGTGGGTCGTTTTGATTGTAAAATAGGTTTTAATCCCCATTCCTAAGTCATTCTAAGTTCTTGAAAAAGACTAGAGATAAAGAGAAGAGATGAGAAGAGGAGCGAGAAATTAAGGAGTTTGAGGAAAGTTCTTCGAGGTCGAGTTGTCCAAGACTCATGAAACACCCCTCATGTACTGTGGAATGCCCCATAATTGTAATTTTCATATATCTCAAAATCTGTGTGTGATTTCAAAAATTCAACTTCATAGTCTTGATTAGGGGGCAAAATTGAGTGGTAAATGGGTATAACCCGGATTTTAGAAGACCCATAGCAAAAAATAATTTTCGCTAATTTTTGATTTCCAATGGCTGTCAGCGCCCTGGGCGCGATGTGGCAATGGTAGCAATAGCGTATTTGGCAAGGCCCAATTAGTCTGCATCGTGCTAGGGGTGCGGACAAGTGCAACATTTTCCTTGATTTTCTTATTTCGCCCATGGGCATTGGGGACATAGCCCCATGCCCACTTAAACGTGAAGTCACCCATAGTTAGCCATATTTCAACTCAATATCTCACAAAGCCCTCTCTGAAACCTCTCTAGGACTCTATCAATTCTCTCATTCAAATCTACACATTTCTAGCTCAATTTTGGGACTCAAGGACTCATTTCAAGCTCCAAATCTACTCTAAGTTCACGTCAATGAATTCAAGATTTAAGGTATGTGGGTCTTCATCTATGGGTTTTTTCAACCATGGAGCCCAACATTCACTTATTAAAAAAATTGCATGATTACAAGTTGTATTACCTAGGGTTTTTTCTTATTATGAATTATGAGCGTAAATTACTGTCACGACCCAATTTAGGAGCATGATCGGCGCTAAAGGGAAGGAACCCAAAGCAAGCCTTACTAGAATTCTGTAGAAAATCGGGCAGAGTTTTCTTTGTTTTTGGGCCTATCAACAATTTAACCTGTTTTAGAATTATCAACACAACTTTCAAACATTCAAATCAAGATACCATATTAATTTTTAGTCTATTCTCCAAGAAAAATACTAACTTATCTATAGGGAAAAACTTAAAATCCATCACACATCTAAGATGACAGAGAGTTTTCATAGCTATAACAAAACAAATGACTATGGAGCGACTCTAGGAATTCAAAAAAAGGACCATAACAATGAATAGCTCATTTCCCACGCGAACAAGTGTGGGACTCACCACGAAATCAACTTGCTACCTTTAGCTAACTAAATCCTTGCCAATGTCACATGTATTCTCTAGAAGGAAAAAAAAATATAGCGAGGAGTGAGACGCTAGCACATAGAGTAATAATAATAGACACAATTGTTTCTAATAAGGAACAAGTCAGAAAATATACTAGTATAATCATCAAAATCATATAATATATACTCTTTCAAGAATCCATAGAAATCCATCTTCTTATCTCATATAAGCAATTCAACTTAGCTACATAGAAAATAACGTGAGTAAACTCTTTCATATGAAATCATATACATATCTTTGGGAGTTTTCCAAGAATGTATCTTGTAATTGGTAATCGGTATGTCTATCTTCTTAAAAGAATAGATGATAACTTGTAACTTTCATATCGGTAAATTGGTTATCGAGGGATATGGGTACTGGTATGCTAGTTCTACATTCACACTAGCGAGGGCTCTATCTATAATCAGTAATACAAGGTGCACTAAGTCTAATGAATCTGCCGTTAGCTACGGGATTCATCAAGGTCTACTCCCATTAAAACTTTTCTTTATAAACCATATAATATTTCCAAAGTAGTACAAAGCATGTAAATCTTTGTAATCATATCGTGTCAAAACTTAATGAAACACAAACAATTGTAAAAGTACTTATATCTCTAATAAACATCTAATCCTTTCAATAACAGTAATCATCTCAACTCAATATACTTGTCCTATAAAATACAAATAACTATTTCGGTATCATATCAAGTAAAAGGACTTGTCCCATATTTAAATTCAAATCATTCAATAGCGATTCACCTTATGAATCATGTAAAAATCATGAAAACTTATAAAACAGAAATTGGGGTTAAGATTACTACTCACAGTACTCGTGTAGAAGTACCAAACTTGTAACCTCAAGCAATCCGTGACACTTCTTTCGGTCAATATACATTCATATAATAAAATCTCATGTTACTTTCTTTGTTCCATCTAAGTTAATACTAACTTTAGAAATTCCCAATCCCTTTTAGGAATTTTTTTTATTTCCTATCCATTTGATGACATACTATGTAATACTCAAATCATGAGTAATTTAACTAGTTCTTAATCCATCCGTTTTGAAATACTTTTATAATTATTTGCTCAATTCTTCATCTAAACTTATGCAAGAATCATAATCAGCCCCAAACTAGAGTGAATCACTGTCTGTGATGATTATGATCTATTTATCTAAGATGCCCAACCGTAGCTTCCCAGGTTGTCCTTCTAATAGTCCCTGCTAGAGATTTTTATATGGACTACACCACTTTCACAATTCCTAATTCATCAACTTCTCCTATTCATATCATTCATTCATCTAATTCAAAGAGAATTCAAAGGTTTATCTTCTCAAATTTCAAATTTTTCTCTATTTCTTCTAACCCATGAAGGTTTCTTAAACTCTTAACCTTAATTCTATAGCTATTAAATAAACAAATTAAGTTTACAACTAGGTTTAGGACTTGCCTTCCTTGCTCATCTCCTTAGTTAGATCTTACAACTTTTGATTTTTTCCTCCTCTTGGTCGTTGTTCCTGGTTGATTTGATATAGTCACTAGCTCTCTCTCTCTCTCTCTCTCTCTCTCTCTCTCTCTCTCTCTCTCTCTCTCTAACTCTCTCTCTCTTTTGTATCCTAATCAAATGTAGTGGGGGCATAAGCTGAACGGG